>NDXB01022453.1:86572-102140 GCA_002631895.1 Agapornis roseicollis
CTCTCCCTCCTTTTTTTTTTGTGTTTTTTTTTTTTTTTTTTTTTTTTTTTTTTTTTGGCAGGGTGAGCACTGTTTTATTCCTTTCTCCTCTTCTCCTCCTCTGAAGATGAGCTGAAACTTGACCTCCTGATTGTTCATCCCAGACACCCTTAGGAAAGCTCTGAGTGGTAAATGAGGTTCCAAATGCAGGAAGAGATTACTGTAGTTTTCTTTTCCTTTTTAAAACCTTGAATAGATGAAAATAGATGGTAATCAACAAACCTGTGGCTAGAAGAAAAATCCCTTTAACTCACATTTTACTTCAATTACGTTCAGGACAAAGAAACACATTGCACCATGTGCCTGAATAGACGTTTTATTATTCAAAACAAGCTTCAAAGAGCATTACGTCCCCTATAGAAAATATGCAATCAGTGTTTAATTCAATGGTAGGATGCAAATTTAAATTCCCATAAGGGGAAGACTGTTAATGCCATTTAAATTGGTTGTAAATTACAGATAATATGCTTGAGACCCGAATACAGATTAGGAGAGTGTAGCTTTATGAATCCAGCCCTACTTTGAACTTACAGAGTATTTATTTATGGACAGTAAGACAATGCAGGCTACACCTATATTTTCTTATCATCTGACACAATACATAGGCAGAAAATCCTCCAGTTTCTTTTTTAAATACAGAAGCTGTTATCTTTAGTTTTATAGGGATTGGTTGTGTGGAGATGCTCTTTGGTTGCAACCATGTCTGTTCTCTCTGTCTGCTACAGTGTTATGTGATTATACACCTTTCAAATCACAGAAATTAGAAGAGAGGAATCATTATTTGCCTATTCTACTAGCAGCAGAGGGAAAATTCCCTTGCAGGGCTTGCAGGATGAGGGTGTATTTGCTGGGTTTGGCACTTTGGTTGTTTCACTATGGAGAGTCCAGTGTGTCCCTCCCCATGGCCACATCTGCTGAGTGAAGAGCCCAGGATCTCAGCAATAGTTTTAGGGTATTTTCTGTTTCCAGAGTAAACAAAGTTCTGTGGTTTCATCCTTTGTGCTCCAAAATAATCACTACAAAAAAAATCAGTGCATTTTAAGACCAGGGTGTTCAAAATGGGCTGCGTGTCTCATGTGGCACCACGTCTGTTTGCTGTTACTTTCTACAGCATATTTCTTGCCCATTCTTCTATTGCATTTGTATAAGACAATAACTTGTAGAACCAAGAATTTTTATTTTGTAAAAGGCAACTAACTAGTCATTTGAGAAGCAGCTCTGCAAACCACTGATGGTATGAATGAGCCTTCTGGTATGGATCCCATTAAGGCCACACTAGCAATGTTCCGCTGAGTTGTGTCATGAGAAATTTTAAGGCACATTTCTTTAGGGCCCGAGCACATGTTGTACATTCCCAGGTGTACTGGTATTACACCAGCATGTAATTATATCAGCAAACCAAGTACAAGTATTTTGTGTGGCAAAAGCACCAAAACCACTTTGTGGTCAATTTCTTCTAAGGCAGACCAGCTTACCTACCCAGAGTCATAAATATGGCCACTGCTCTCTAACACTATTTTACAGAGTGGGTTTTACTTTGAATGTATATTTGTGAGTGGGAAGGAGGGTGGAAGGGCAGAACACACCTCTTTCAATCATTTCTGAACCTTCTGGCTTCATGAGAAATGCCTATTTCAAAGTTACCTGGAGTTTACACAGCCACTTGCATACTCAGCCTAAGCTGATTGCAGAGAGAAAACCATTCAACCACCCTACTATTATTCTGCTTTTTCAAGGCCCATTCAAGTCTCTAATACAAATGAAGCACCAGTTCTCCTTGTGCTTTTCTGTTATCCTAAGGGACACACTGCCATCAGAAAGCTCTTCTTAAAAAGGACATAAAGGTTCTTATGCAGTCTTAACTTAGACTTCTTCTTTGCACACTACCAGCTCATGCTGCTGCAGCCTGCACTGGGAAAGCCACAGGGACCGTTCCAACTCCTCCTGACCCCTGCTGAGGTATGGACATCAGAGGTGGATGCAGTGATCTCACAGAAAGATAATTTCATTGTTTGCAGGGATCATACCATTTTTCTGTTTCTACTTCATATGCTCTTGAAATCTGCTTGTTCCTCTGGCTAAATCATTATAATGGAAGGAACATATTTGGTAATTTATCTCAAATTATTTCCAGGCCTGTTTTAGGGTCACTGATTTCCAGAATACAATCCCCCCATCTTACACTCCTGATCTGCTCCATTTATTTCTAATACATAACTGCACCTATGCCTACATGAAAATGCATGTGGTTTACATCAGCTGTTGTCACCAGAGAAGCAGGTCTCTCTGTCCAGGTTATAAAAACCTATATTAAATAGCATTAGATCAAGAATAGGCATCCATTGGACTCCACTAAAACCATTCTGTATGGCACTACTCTTCCCTACTTCTTAATTTTCTTTTCAGTCTCTCAGTTCACTAGTTTATCATTCTTTGAATGGGAGCTGCATTGGTTTGTTTAGTGCTCTTTTTTTTTTTTCCCCAAGCACAAAGATGTAGGTACTTCATGGAAATACAGTCTTTTGTAACCTACAACTTGTGATTTTATTAAAAACACGTGATCAAGTATATTGGACAAAACCTGTTTTCCATAAAGTGATGTTGATTGGCATTACTTATGCTCTCATCTTTCCAACTTTTACAGCTTGTGTCCTCTCTCAGCCCTTCCCTTGACTATTCCTGGGATCAGCTCCAGGATAACCAGTTCAGTGTCTCCTGCATCATTCTATCAGCTTTCTAAAATATTGGTTCAGATGTTGCTTTTAGCATCCTCCTGGTTGTCTTCCCAATTGCTTTTTATTCCCTTCTCCCATTCCCGTCTTTGGGGTATTTTCTCAGAGCTTAAATATTTAGTTCAGAGGACTTCTCTGCTAGTTCTTATGTTACTCTTGGGTGCAAGTTACTTAGGCCTATAGAGTTTAAATAGTTACAGATTATGAATAACCACTGCTAGGATTTCAGACCAGTATGTGCTATGTAAAGGGACAGCAAGATCCCTCTGATGAGGTTCAGACATTGATCTAGGTTTTATTCTAGACTCTTATAATACATTTTTGGTATGAATGAACAGAAAACTTTTCCACCCACTGGGCCAGCTCAGCCTTTGCTTCATGCTTTTCCTGGTGATCTGCAGCAGTTCAACGTGGGCATACACACATTACAAAATCAGCTCGACATTTATCATTTTTCAGTGCTGCCGTCTAGAACCTGACTGTGCTCTGACTGAAGTAATTTGATTTTGAAATGGGCATCATCAGCATTACAAGAAGGCTCTGGATTTTAAGGTGCAAGTTCTGATCTTTCTTGCTATTGCAAGGTGCCAAATATCTTTGATCCCCTTGTAATATGAATAAGTTAAACTCTTTCATTAAAGAGAAGTGATTATGTCTATATTAATTTCCATCTCCACACCATGGTCAAAAGTGAAGTCCTTTACTCAAATAATTCCTGCAACAGATATAGGGGGGTTTTCTAAGTAATGGCATCTCCTTGGTTGTGCTAGACCCAACCCAAATTAGTCTATGATTCTATGATGAATGTCGCTACAATGAAGAAGACAGCAGAGTCTCACCCAATGCATGTTTAATCTTAGCACACAGTGGGCTTGATCCTGCATGGTGTGCCTCATTGATTTTCATTGCAGGAGATACCCTGCACTTTACAGCCTCAAGGCCCCAGAATCACCATCCCCAAAATTTTAAAATTTCATAGAATTATAGAATAGTTAGGGTTGGAAAGGATCTTAAGATCATCTAGTTCCAACCCCCCTGCCATGGGCAGGGACACCTCACACTAAACCATGTCACCCAAGGCTCTGTCCAACCAAGCCTTGAACACTGCCAGGGATGGAGCACTCACAACTTCCTTGGGCAACCCATTCCAGTGCCTCACCACCCTCACAGGAAAGAATTTCTTCCTTATATCCAATCTAAACCTCTCCTGTTTAAGTTTGAACCCGTTACCCCTTGTCCTAACACTACAGTCCCTAATGAACTGTCCATCCCCGGCATCCCTATAGCCCCCCTTCAGATACTGGAAGGCTGCTATGAGGTCTCCATGCAGCCTTCTCTTTCCCAGGCTAAACAGCCCCAACTCTCTCAGCCTATCTTCATACGGGAGATGCTCCAGTCCCCTGACCATACTTGTGGCCCTCCTCTGGACTTGTTCCAACATTTTCATGTCCTTCTTATGTTGAGAACACCATAATTAACCATCATTACTTAACTGTCTTATTTCATTAAAGCCACAGAAGCAAGGCTGATAGACAGGCATACCATCACTGTGGCATGATAGGATTATTCCCAGACATGACAGAAGTGAGTCCCCCCACTCTGTCCCTCACCCTGTACCCTTACCCCTCTCACCTCCTTTAATCGTGCTCTTCTCAGCATAATTAAAGGAATTTCCTTCTTGGCCTTGTCAGCTGCAGGGAACAATTTGCAACCTCCATTTTATGGATGATTAACACGTCTTCAGGGAGAAACTGGGGGTATGCCTTCAAACTCCTGTGAGTGCTGCCATCCTGGTCCTCCTCAGGTCACGCAGAAGGTATGCCCAGCTCATCTGCATCTCCTCCCTCACTTACCTATATCCATCACTGTGAACCAGAATGGAGCATCCTGTAGTAAGGGCAGGTGCTAAAGTATTTCTCAAGGGTGCAATAGACAGGAGTGATGTGGGTCAGAGAGGAGTTAAAGAACAGCTTAAAGTCTCCCTGGATGCACTGTCTGGTAGCTTGTTTCCCCATGCACAGGGCTGTCAAGTGTTTATGACTTTGAACAGAAAGACAGGTTTGCTCTTTGAGTTTCTGTATGAAATAGTGTGATAACATATAAAGCAGCTAATGTCAAGAGACTTTGGGTTATATTCATAAATGCTTCAGTGAACCAGTAAAGACACAATAAATTATTGCTTCAGAATTTTTTCCGTTCACCTGCTCCAGGCAAATGGGAAAAGAACAATCAATATTTCTTTTTGAAATGCCAGAAATCCTAAACATACAAAATTTCCCGACAGTCCTTACATTTGCCCTGGGATTTCATGAGGTTGCATCAGTTGGCCTTCCTTTTTTTGGAGTTCAAGCAAGCTGAAAAAAATGAATTGCAATAAATATAGCCACAGACGGATTTAAGTTCAATGCCACAAACCAAAGGACATTCACTAATCTGGAAAATGGGCCATATTCTAAGTGCAGTTCATTCTGAATTTTCAGTGAGGGAATTGATAATGTTTCCCATTGAAATGAAAATGAAATTGAGTTCAGTGAGATAAAGTTTTGCTCTGTAAAAGCCTCTGATTCTGAGCCAGCACCTTAACAAGGCTTTACAGATGAGAGAACATGAAAGTTTTGTTTGTTTGTTTTCTATTAAGAGCAGAGATTTGAAGAAGAAAGAGGAAAGAAGGTGATAGTACTGCCCTGGTGACCAACTGTGAGCTGGCCATCATTCCTTGGTGCTGCTGAAGATGCAGCTCAGAGCAGGCTGTGTGGCCATCATCATATGAAAGCATTGACATTTGTCTTCAATGTCCTTAAGGTTTTGAAGCTTCTTCCTTCTGTCTTTGGTTTGTCTTTTTCTCCCAGCGTGCCTGTTTCCTCTCAGCCACTTCCCATGCATAGGAAAATCCTTCATGTTTCATCAAGCACCCATCTTGCTCTTTTCTTTACATTTCTCATGAAAACTTTTCTCAGCCACCATACCTACAGATCTCTCCCATCTGGGGCTGGTTAGGCAAATACAAGCTGTGACTTCTGGCTTTCTGCAAGTCCTCTTCTTTTTATTGCTCTCCCACTTTCCCAACCCAGCTCTGAGCTGATTTTGACAACCCTTTGCACCCCACTAATCTGCAGATCTTGTAGCAAAGGGGCTGTACTTTTTGTAACCCACCTACAAGATTCCCAGCACAGAGCCTTAGCTATCCAGTCCTCTGGCTGGAGGCACTGAGAGGGAACTGGGTGGGAACCTGCACAGCGTAATTCTCTGTCACCCTACTTATGGAACCATAGTGAGTGACCTTGCTGTCCACAGTGCTAGCGTCCTGTGCACCTTCAACTTCTGCAGGCAAGCTCTCGGCAATCAAGCAGTTAAATATCAAGCTCTTTGCAAACTTCAGTTGCTCTTACACTGCTCACAAATACTACTTTGTGCTTTGATCATTCTTTGCACAACTTGGGGTGCTTCATGGAAGAGACAAAATTTGAGCACTGAAGCAATCCCAAGTGCTCTGATGTTGCTCTGAGGTAGGCACAACTCTGGCTGGCTACCCCTATTTCATTGAAAATCTGTAGGTTGAAACACTTTTAGATCTCCCTGAGAGAACTACTGAGTGCCCGTGAATAAATTCTAGTTTATAAAACTGGCTCATCAATATGAGGAACAAGGAAGCCATTTTTCCACCATGTCTCAGGCCAGTCCCTATATATGCAGCACACACCACATCTGTGAGGTGAGACCTCAGTGATAAATTGCAGAGCAATGTGCTAAATGAATTTTTATTGCACCCCCACCAGCTTCCTCTGACCTCTGACTTTTATCCCATCTCTTAGGATTTACTCTAACATTCCTCTGAACAGCCACAGAAACAGAAAACTAACCCAGAAAGACCTCCACCACCAAAAAAATCCAACCCAGCCACCTGCTAGAGGGCTTTTGTTCCTTCTTCCACTCAAGAATTTCCATAGAATGGAACCTGGGCAGGGGATGAGATGAGCAAGGTGTAGTCCTGGGCCAATTAGCAGTTTCTTTGCACATAACACCACCGTGATCCTAAGACTTCTATCCTGCAGCCATACAGAGAAATGCAAGTGGGCAGTGCAATCCCCCTGTTTGGACGTGGCAGCCTTTCACCACAAGCATGGCACAAGACGGGAAAGTGGAGAATCAGACCTCGCAGTGTTCAAATTTAGTATTTCAGGGAGAGAAATGAAAGGGCCATGGCACTGCGAAAGAGAGCTTCTCCGTTTCCTAGTGACATTCTATTTGGATTTGGAAGAGCTCCCAGAAAGGACTTTCAGTATGACAGACCTTTGTTTTTGAAAACACAATTTTGGCTCATTTCAGAGGGATTTTATGGTTTTCTGTGAGCATGGATAACTGGATCCATGACAAGTCCTTTTGTATCCTTTACCAGCAAAAGGATACAGAAGCTGTCACACTATTTTTAAGTTTTCAAACCCACATAGTTCATTTTTCCCTAACGTGTTTGATCTATGCAGCATCATCATTATCTGGTGTACACACATTTTATTTACACTAATGTAGCACAACCCATGTAATTTACTTGGATGAAGCCAAATTGATTCAATTTTGTACTTTAGATTCTCTTGCTAAGAGCTGATTGTCTTTTACCTCCTGCATTAGAGACCACTGTTCTCAGGATCAGAAAGTCTCAGAAGTTATGATGTACCATTTAGCAACGACCATGAAGAATTAGTAGCAGTGAATTTTTACATGTGAACCACTATTACTCCCAAGAGCCATCAGTGGGCTGTAACATGAATCATGTTGCATGAACCTGTTGCAGGTCACATCATCCTCTATGAGTGGCAATGCACATAAGCCCTTGTAAAATTTTTCTATCCTCGTTGCACATAAACATAGTCCAAAGGGAGTTTGACAATCACAGCCAAAAGGTCACAGAATCACAGAATTACCAGGTTGGAAGGGATCTCTAAGATCATCAAGTCCAACCCATGCCCTACACCTCCACTAAACCATGTCATCAAGTGCCATATCCAGTCTCTTTTTAAACACATCCAGGGATGGTGACTCCACCACCTCTCTGGGCAGACTGTGACAATATTTTATTATTCTTTCTGTGTAAAACTTCTTCCTAATATCCAACCTGTGCCTTCCTTGGCGCAGTTTGAGACTGAGTCCTCTCATTCTGTCCGTTGCTGCCTGGTGAAAGAGACCAACCCCCACCTGTCTACAACCTCCTTTCAAGAAGTTGTAGAGAGTGATAAGGTCACCTTGAGTCTCCTTTTCTCCAGGCTAAACAACTCCAATTCTCTCAATCGTTCCTCATTGTGCTCCAAGCCCCTCACCAGCCTCGTTGCCCTCCTCTGGGCACACTCAATCATTTCCACATCCTTCTTAAACTGATGGACCACAATTCAATGGGGAGGTCCATGAGCTGCTCAGAGGATGAGGAGCTGCAGAAGCCCAGAACCCTGGAAGGTCTGTGGCAATGTGACAATGGCTGTGACCTGAAGTCATGGAGGTTTGACTGGTACCAGGAGGTATTTGAAGTTTTCCTCCCTGGTACAGACCAAAGAGGGCTGGAACCATGTGATTTCCATAGCACTGGAGACTTCTGTGTCCTTGGAGAAGGGGTGAGACTTACTTCAAACATCTTTAATAAAAGAAAATTATGATAAGCCATTCTCCAGGCAAGAGTTGTAAATACCACTGTGTATATTGGCTTTTAAAACAGATATGTTAGCCAGAATATCTCAGACTGTGCAATTTTGGGTCTTTTATCATTTCATCTTTCAGCTATGGTAACAAAAGAGCTGATGTCTGGAAGATACATTTCACACGGGGAAGCAAATCCCTCACTTAAAATATATTTAATATTTGAGTGGTGTAATAGGCCAGTTTTATTGTTTTTCCAAAAACGGACTTAAAAACTCAGTACCTCCTGTAAAATTGTTGAGTTTTTGAAAACCACCTAAGCTTTTACAAGTTTCAGATCTTCCCCTTCTTTAACATCATAGCGATCAAAATTATTGTAGCCCGAGAATCTCAGTATGTTTTTCATGACACATCAGTGTGCAGCAATGGGTTAAACAGTGAGTTATTAAACATAGACTACAGCAATGCCTATTTCCTGGTAGAATGGAGGATGCAGACTTTACAGCTTTCTGAAGTTAAATTATAACAATCACTTTGACCAGTTTTCAAGCTCTTGTACTGAAGCAGATGTTCATACTTTAGCTCCATGTGTGATATAGCTATTGAACAAAATTAAATAGCAGAGCAGATGTAGTCAGTGTGCAATGTATGAGACTCGGTGACCTTATGGAAGCAGGAAGGAAATCGGACTTCACAACTGTTTGTGGTCTGTTTGTTGCTTGTGGTGGGTTAAGATCAACAGGTGAAAAAGATTGGGAGGTTATATTGAAAACAGAGTAGCCTGAATGAAAGAAACATGTAGTCCCTGCCATGCAATCTGTAGGTAACTTGTAATTACCAAAATGGAAACCTGATTTTCACATGGTGTGTAGGCAACAGACCATCACAAGAAACAAGGAGTATGGCAGCTCTGCACTTGTATTTCACCAAAAGAAATCACAGAACTAAGGCAACCTTAGCAAAACAGTGCCAAGTAAATTAACCCTCTCCTAGAGACAAGAAAAATCATCTCAGGAACTGACCATCTCAGCCATGTCTGTGTGTCTTGGAGGACAATCAGCCATGCAGAAGTGCAGTGGGTGAAGATAAGACCAACCAGGATGACCCAGGAGGTATCCTGGATATCCTTTGTCTGGGAAGACTCACAAAGGACATGGCTGAGGCACCAAAAAATCCTTTGCCTTACAAAATGCACTTCATGATGTGTGAGCGCATACATCACCCAGGAAGAAATTTGTTCCTCTGATATGCCACACAAATCACAGTGAAGTGGCAGGAGTGCAGTGTTTGCTTGGCTGCTGAGCATGAAGGGGACTCAGTCCTCCACGCCTTCCAACAAGGTGGGCCAGACCCATTTCCGTCCAACCATCCTGTCTGGTTATGTGCCAGTGCTGCAGGCAGTGCTTGCCTTTGCTATGAGATGCCAGCCTCCTTGCTAGCTGTAGGATAGTATATGCCCTGACTGGTCCTGTTCTGTCATCTACCCTTGCTCTTGACTCATCCTGGCTAGCCCTGTGTGCCCTCAGCAGACTGATCTGTTCATCAGCTTATTGGTGTCAGGTACTTGAACCACAGGGAGAGGTGTGAAAATCCACATGAAGATGACCCTTGACCATACGGTGCAAGTGGCCTGGGGTGCTTCAGTCCCTAGTCCCAGTATCCCACATAGAGATGCCTTGAAGAGTGTGTGTGTGCATGTGGGGGAGCTCCTCACTGAGTGAAAAGAACAAGTTTTTGTGCTATGTGCCCCTGAGACATATGGATTTCATAGGAGAAACCATGCAGAAGTTAGCCCAGAGGTAAAAATACTTTCCCCATAGGTAGGTGTAGCAGAACTATACAGCATCACCTCAACGATGTCTAGCCTACATATGGGACAGCACATTGCTATTTCCCCAGCTCTGCTGGAAACATCTTTCCTACCTCCTCTTTGAATAGCATTGGCTTGTTCCAGTGACATGCAGCCATCCTGTGCCTGATGAACCTCCCTCTTCTTACCTACGAGTAATTTCTAACATGAGAGCCTCCAACTTATGTCAGCAGTGCTTGTCCAGTTCCTGAGAGCAGCACCTGGCATTCAGTTCTATTGAATTTCTTTTGCTTTCTATTACTCTGGCTTTCAAGATCACTCAGTCGAGGTCTGCACCCAAACCAGGGTGCTCATTCCTGTCAATAGGAATATATTTTTGGGAGACTACTATGAATGTTCAATTAACAGTGTACATTAGGAAATTACACCAGCTCCCACTATTTCTCCCATCCCCACACTATCACTTCTAGCTCACACAACAGTAACCTCAGATTGAATTTCTGGAGCACGGGTTTACCCAAAAAGCAGCTTTCTGCCACAAAAGGGCAGTGATATCAATGTGGAGACAGTGAGCAGCTGAGGCAGCCAATGAAGACCTCATCCAGTTGAGGTGTAACAGATGTAGGCTTCAGAAGGGTTTGTTTTTATACCACATATTTCCCCCCCTCCATGTGTACCCACATGTGCTGTGCACAGAGGTTGGGATCCTTCCTTACAGTGCCATGTCAGGGTCTACATGTGGAAATGCTGGTGTTTTGGTCAGTCGTCCTCAGCACAGGCGTAAAAATCCTGATTTAAGACTAATTATGTCAAAGTAATTACTTATAAGCCATGATGGCAGGCAGTCCCAATTAGATTTAAATAGGATATAAGCAGCAAGAGAGAGAAACCTTCTGTAGGGGAAATCAAAGCTAGAATGGGCCTAGGAGAGCCCAGACACAAGTAAAATAAATAGGAATCTTTTCAAAGAGAGGATTACATTGTGTTATTGCTTCTCAGTTTCCAATAAACCCAAGTCCAGGAAAGAAGACAGGCAGAAGGTTGGGCCACAGATGAGGAGTGGTCTCACAGTAGCTCCTGCCAAATAAAAAAACCTATATATCACTTTTATCAGAGTAATATCCTCAAAAGTGGCTCTAGTGTTGTTGCCAGTACCTCTGTCCTGGTAACCACATCTACTACTTTTTGTCTTCAGCATGTTTTATGTGTTCAGGAGAAACCCATCAGACGGCTTTTCCTTTGGCCAGCCAAAGGAAATCCTGCTTGATTTCTCGCTGGTTTATTCCAGGCACAGCTGTTCGGTACGCATCTTGTGCCTTTGGGTTTCCTCCCAGTCAGTGGATCCGAGCTGCTGGGCAGATGCATTTTCAAGAGCTAAACGTAAAGAGGTTCAAGAGTTTTTCAGACTCATTAATAATGTTTTACAGACTTATCTTAAAAAAGATATTTTAAAAAAGCTTTCTTTAAACAGTACAACTGACTTTCTGATTTTAATATACATTTGTCCTATGGGTTTTTCACCCATTATGATAGATTAAGTGACTATTCTAATGTACAATAGCAGATTTTGCCCTGTGGTTTAGTGGCTGGCTGTGGTTGACTGATACCCAGCCCTCTGAATCCCTGCTGAGTATCTAAGCTCTGTGAGCTGTGGTGAATGCATTTAATCTACATAAAAAGAACACAAATTGCATGTTAGCCTTTTTGAGCCCAGTAATCAGTTTTACAGTTTACTTGGTATGCTTCCCCGCAGTCCTCGTGGCTCCAAGGAGGTTCCAAGGATTCCTCTTTTTTCTTTCCCCTACCCATCTCACATAGAAGAAAAGTGTTTGCATTTTGATTGTGCTCATTCCCTGACCCCTGTAATTTAACCATTGTTCATATTTAGTGCCGACTGGAGTCCTGCCGGGCAGCTGATAACAATAATTTGTAATAAAGCATGCGCAGGCTCCATTTTTTTTTTATCCTTATTTTCCCTAATAATGCAAAATTAAATTTGTTAATTAAAGCAGATGAAATCAAATAGGATTCTGGGGCTGCAAAAAACACATGGATTATCCTGGCCTCACATTTAGGATGATTATAATATTTGGCATGTATAAAGCACTTTAGAGTGGCATTGCAGTTAATCCTTACCCTACCGCCCCTCTGAAGTGTGTTGTTATTCCTCAGTTTACAGATGAGGATGCCTAAGCAAAAAGGTTAACTCCAGAATTACCCAAAGCCTGGGCAAACACGAGTGCCTTGCTGCAGCTCCTTCTCCCCAGAAATGTGATTTTGGATAACTGGGAGATTACCAGGGAAGCCTGTAGGTCCTCTGAGCTTTTGAGGGGTAGAGGATTTGGAGGCAACCTTCCAAAACTGGATTTGGGGGCTGCAGCTTCTTAGAATCATAGAATGGTGTGGGTTGGAAAGGACTTTAAGATTATCAAGTTCCATCCCCCCTGCCATGCACAAGGACTCCTCACGCTAGATCATGTTCAGTCTGTGTGTTCTGAGCCAGAGGTCCTGGGTGCATCCTGCTGGTCCTGTCACAGAGGCATCGTGTGCAGACCATGAGGTGCAAATTGAGTTGCTTATCTGCCAGCTGTGGCATGCAGATGAGAAGCTCATCCCAAAATTAGTATAATCCCAAACACATACATGCTCTTCGGGATTTTGAAAAAAGCAAAACTAAAGTAACAATGGAGGAAAAAAATACAAAATACCCTTTAGACCAAACAGTTCTCTGGCAAAACACAGTTTGAGCTAAATATATTGTGGGATAATGTTGATATCAGTTTTGACAGATGATAAAATGTTTTAACCTTCTTTCCTGACTCAGTTTCAGCTCAGGTCATTTTGATGGTTTTTTGTGTTGCTGTTTCCATACATAAATATCCTTCAGTATGTGAGTGAAAACAGAAAGGAAACTAAACACACCAAAACATGTTGTCTTGTCAGCTCCTCAATTTATTTTGGAGGAGAGATGGATTTTCTGTGACACTGCAGGACACAGCGCTCCCTGCTAGGGCTCAATGCTGCTCCCTCCCCTGCAAAATTCTGAAGGGCAAAATCCCGGTTCCTTGGTGAGCTTGGTGAGATAACGCGTAAGATTGCAGGAGCATGCACAAGCTGGGGCTGAGGTTGGTGGTAGCTAGTTTTCTCATTATGACTCATGGGCTATAAAAGTCCTCTGCTACTTTGTGCTGTGTGGAAGTGGAGTCACAGCCTTTGGCTTCTGCACCATCAGGCTGGGGTAAGAGCATCATACCCTGTGCTGGGGTGGGTAACTGATTCTGCCTCAAAGGCTCAGTTTTACCCTATTGTGGGGGAATAAAGGATAACCCTGAAAGGGTGGCCCTCTGGGGAGGCTGTGAGAAGGTTGGGAACATGCAGCCAGCACTGCCCCATCACTGGGAAGGAGGCACAGGGCTGTCTCAAATAGAGATGCAAGTTGATGGCAGGTGACAGGACTCCCACAGAGGGATCAGATTGGGTATTCCCCATGCACTGCAGGCCACCCAATGGGGCAGAAAGACATGGGATATTCGTGCTGAAGGGGAAGGTCATAAATCAGCCCATGACATGATCTAATGAGGAACATGATGAGGGGTGAGAAGCTGAGGGTGGCTGATAGCAGACAAAGCTGATGTCTGAGAATGTCTTGTATGGTTGGGAAAGTGGCTTGCAGCCTCTGTCAGACATAACAGACAAGGTTAAAAGCATCATCTCCATATTCTCCTCCAAAAATATGTACCTTCCATAGACAGTAAATTCTGGCAGTTTGAAAGGGTGAACTTTGCAGAAAACCATAAGGACATTGGAAACAGATTACATCTTTTTTTTCCCTAGAGGAAATCTTCAGGACATCTGAAGGACAGCTATAAAATTTTCCTGTTTTATGTTTTAATTACATTTTGAGATTGTTAGGCTGTATCTATGTTTTGGTTAGTTGTCACTTGTAACTCAGTATATTATAAATAATGGAAGAGGGAACATTAAAACATGAGCTCCAACAATTTTCACCAAGATTCAAACAAAGAAACAGACTATAGGTGTTGACAAGAATTGTTTGGTGGAGCATGATGTTGCATATTGCAGAGCCTGTGAACATCAGCTTTACATAAACTTCTTCCATATGAGATGCTCGTCAGGACAGGGAACTGAAGGATCTGAAAAAAATCAATATTTCTCCTTTCAAAACCCTAATGTTCAGCTTGAGGAGTTGGTGATACTCCTGTGCCATGAGAATGAAGGAGGATCTAAGGTAGCTGTCGGCTGATCAGAGGTGGGACCATCTTCTGAGCTGTGTTAGGCAGGCACTGAGCTGAGAGCCTAGGGATGCCCAGGCTGAGATAGCTGAAAGAAGGGGCTTGCTTGGGATATGGGTGAAATTAACTTCTGAACTAGGGTGAACTAGACCTGAATGAGCCTGGGACAGCTGTTTCAGCAGTAAAAATTAATAAAAGAATGAACAGAATGTTTCTGGGAGATTTAAAGGAATAAACACAAAGGCGCAAGCCAGCAGCAAGGCAGCGCGAGCTGTGATGTACACACACACATCGTAGATAAATAGACAGATTACTATAGTTCCTGCAAATTAACTTGGTGATAAATGAGAGTATTCACAAAGTTAATGTAATAGCTTTATGTAAAAGATGAGTATATCTTCAAATATACTGTTATAAACATATTTCATACGTCTATGAGTATATATGAAAATATAGAAGCATGGTTTGCATATCTTTTGAACCAGAATTTGGAAGAAAGGAGTCATTGTCACAAAAGTGAACAACTGTATTTAACAGTTTCTTAGCAAGATTTCAATTTTGCATTTTCAAATGACATTTTCATTTTCATAAATGTAAAATGCATTGGGAAAAGAAAAGGGTGGGGGGCTGGTTGCCCTGTTTACCTTTGTATAAAGATCTAGTGGTGGAATAGGATTTGATTGCAAAATATATGCTGTTCCCAAGGGAACTGCTCCTTGAAAGGACTCACTAGCTGTGATTAGACTGATCAGACGATCATTTGCTCTCAGCTTAACCTAGTATAAAGCCAGAGAAAGTCAATTGGCTTGAAGGACCTGTATTACAGTCACCTGACAAGCTTCTCTTCCTTGGGGAAAAAGGATCAAAACAAAGTTGTTATGACCAGAGTATTGCTCTTAGCTCAGAGCAGGACCCTGGCTGAATTCAAGGGCCGGATCTGTAAATGTGGTTGATACCAACTTCTGGTGTGCTCCCAACATGCCTTTTAAACCAGCAGTGGTTTCATTCATTCACATTAGGGGCAAAACTTGCCTTAAACTGTATGTTCATTGTGACAATGACTTTTTTTTTTTTTTTGGATGCTAAACTTATCAAGGTAGAACTGCCCTTTT
>NDXB01022453.1:121060-162985 GCA_002631895.1 Agapornis roseicollis
GGGGGCGGGGGGGGGGGGGGGGGGGGGGCGCGGACCATGGGGGACGGGGCGAGACCGTGGGCAGAGACACCCCCATCCCCTTCCTCCGCCTCCTCTTCTTCCCTGCGCAACTTACCCGGAACCACGCCGGTGGGTGCGCGGGGAGGAGCGGCGGGTGCCGTGGCCGGGCATCGCCCCCACGGGTCGTGGGTCCTGCCCCACGGGAGACAAAAACGTGACCGGTCACCCCTGCTTTAAGCACCCGGGTCCGCGCTCTGGAAGGAGAAGATAAAAAAGGCAGGGTGGGTTTCAAAATGGGCGATAATGGGGGGATTTGGGATCCTGCTCGTAGCCTGTCTGAAGCGAGGAGGAGGGTGAGAATGGTTTACCCTTCCGAAGTTGGGAAGGAATTCCGCCCGCTCTCTCCCGGCTTCTCGGCGAGGGCTGCCCAAAGGATGAGCTGTCACCTGCGTCTTCCGTAATGGCTTTTCCTGAAGGAGGCTGTCGTGGGGCGCCGGCATCGCCTCGCCGGGCTCGGTGGGTGCGTGACGGCGGGTGCCTCGGTGCGGTGCGAGCTCCGCAAGTTCTGCATCCCTCCGGGAGGTGCTGCAGGGCAGCTACTCCCATTCCCTTCTCTTCTTTCCCCTGTTCAAAATCGGTTTTAGTGGCCGTTGTTGACGTTAGCTTTCTCGCGTGCTGTTATCCATCAGAAACCTTTTCAAAGAAATAATGCTTTAAGTGCAAGATTAAAAAATATACATGCCTGTAAACAGCCTAATGGAGGTGAAGTGTTAAAGAGAAAAGAGTATCTGGTTGGCCATTAATTCTTCAGGTATTTTCCATTTCAGCTCGATGAGGAAGTCTTTTTTTTTTTTTTCTAGGTAACCTTTCATGCCTTTTTTCATTAGCAAATTGGCTTAACCTTTAAAGTAAAGCTTTCCTCATGAATACGCTACTGATTGGAGTTTTGGGCAGAAAATCACCAGACTTCCATTTTTTTTTAATATGTAGATTTGGAAGAGCCTTTCCTTCCTTTTCACTTTGACAAGTGGCCCTGGTAATTGCATGTAACTCCAGTAACTAGTGCAGGGGGCTGCCGACAGCCCACATGTTTGCCTGTGCAGCTCTGCCAGAGCAGCCTGTTCCATTAATGCCCCCTCACTGTTTTGTCCTTGGCATCTCTGATAACTTCTGTAGCATTTCTCTGATAAGCTCCAATGGGACTCTGAGGGAAACACTAAAATTTCTTTCACCTTCAGAAATGATTGAAGCCAAATTTGAAGAAGGGATAACCACTCGATTTAACTGGGAGCAATGCTGAGTTTCTGTATATGAATTAAATTCTGGAGGCACTACAGTAGCCCTCTGTCAGACCAGGAATCAGCCCAATGATGGGTTTTGCAGGGACCTGATCGCTTCCTGCCACAACTGGAAGCGATAAGCTTTTGCAAGGCTTGTGGATCACATTGCAAGCATGGGNAGTTTCTGTATATGAATTAAATTCTGGAGGCAGTACAGTAGCCCTCTGTCAGACCAGGAATCAGCCCAATGATGGGTTTTGCAGGGACCTGATCGCTTCCTGCCACAACTGGAAGCGATAAGCTTTTGCAAGGCTTGTGGATCACATTGCAAGCATGGGCTGGAGGATGGAGCTAGTCATGTAGTGGGCATGACGTGCGTGAAGAGCAGGTCGCTCTGAACATGCTACAACTTCAGGAAGCTGGCGTTTGCTATGGAGAGCCTGCAGCGGTGTGAATTACAGGGGAAAAAAGCATTTGCATGTACGAAAGGCAGCTGGCTCATCTCCTGCCTGAAGAACTCTTTTTTTTATTTTAGAACATTTGTCTCCTGTTTCTGCCTTTGCCACAGATTGCCAGTGTAGCTTTGGGAAAATCATTTCATGTTTCCCTGCCTTCCCTCTCATCATCATTGCTTGTGACCCACCAGGGGTTTACCTATACCAGGCTGTCTGTTCAGACCCTAACTCAAATGCTTTGCCTTCCCCAGCAGCCTTGTGCACAGCAGTCTGAAGTGATAGGTGGAACCTAACTGCTCTGAGGGGATACGGTTTGACATTCAGATGCTGCTGCTGAAGCCAATCCTACTGATGTAGCAGCCTCACAGTGATTCATCAATCTCTAATCCTATCCCTCTTCTAATCCAGTCATTCTCTGCTGCTAATCAAATTGCCCGGCACCGCTCGAGCGACGTTCATCTGCGTGCTCGCCCTCGTGTCAGCTAGCCTATGTCAAGGAAGGGAAGCAGTGACAGCGAAGATGGGCTGAGTATCACCAGCCTTTCAGGACAGAGATTGTCTGTTGCTCAAAGTTTGTAAAATCGGTGGCACAAGAGGGGCCCAGTGTGATCTCCAAACACAAATCATGGCTAGAGGGTAAATTGCAACAACATCACATAAAAATGGCCAGAAAATGGCACCTAGGGCGTTCCTGTGCAGCCAGCTGTGTGCACGTTGGGAGGGAACGGAGGTGGAAGGGTGCAGCTCCCTCAGAGTAACAACAGCATTCTTATTTTAGCATGGACGACAGCCAAAGATAAGGAGTGGTTGTCATCCGGCTGGTTGGAGGATTTAAAAAGAAGAAAAAGCTGCGGGGAAATAGAAAGGGAAATAAAAAAATCCCAGCAGATAACCTTGCAAGTGATGGGCTAGCCATATAAAGCTGGCAGTACAAGATTTTTCCCACAAAATCCAGAGTGATCCTAATTAAGCCCAGGCCCTGTTCAATGACACATGGCTTATTTATTTCAGATGTTTCTGTGTCCTAAAGATGGGGCCAAATGTGAAGAGTTTGATGTGGCAGATAGTTTAACCCCAATTACTTCTACATAAATCACATGACTGTTACAGGAGCTGAGTACATCTGATGGGTGCCCCAGAACAACTGAGATACATATATATATATACATATATATATATTAAAAATAAAAATTTGTCCTGAATAATCTCTAGTGCTGCAGGTGAGGGTTTGGGGAGTGGGGTGGCCATCCCCTCTGTGGGCAGGAGGATGAGGATGCAGGAGCTGTTGTGGCGCAGCATGCCTGCTGGCCTGTATGCACAGGCAACTGAAATGGTGGCTTTGTTGAGCAGTTAGCCAAAGAATGGGAAGCAAAATGGGGGCTGACAAATACTTCTGTTATGAAATTGGGACGGATGAATGTTTTATGGGGGCACTTGCCTTTTTTATATTACTATTTTATTTTGAGTGGAAGGAGTCAGTTGGCAATGTGTGGTGCTAGCCACGAATGGCTTTGTTTTGAGATCCAGCTGCGCTGGGTCACCCTTCCAGAAATGGCATCTACAGAATAACAATACAGTAAAACACTTTCAGCACTTCTTGGGTTTCATAGGCGCTCTTCAGGAAGAAAAGGTTTTCCTTATTTTTTGCTTAAGGCTCTAAGCCTAAATTCTCCCATCAGACTCTACATTTCAAAAAGGAGGTGGCAGTACAAGAGATCATTGTTGCCCTGGTGCCAGGGATCATTGTTAACCTGTCTTGGTTCTCCTCAGGAATTTCCATTCCTGGGCTTGCAATATTGCCTATCCCTCCCAGGGCACCAGGCAACTCTGTAAACAGGCCACTCTCTGGAGGAGCTGCTCTGCTGGGTGATTTAGTGGTGCTTGTTAGTTCTGGCTTTCCCTTTTCTTTTTTTCCTTAAACAGGTCTGTCCATGCCTTCCTTTAACGTGCAGAGCAGCACTGCAGTGTGGGTGGGGTGAGTTATAGGGTCATGTCTGTGGGATTTTGTCAGTCCTGTGGGTGGCTGGATGTTCTGGGTGACCCCGTGGCAGTTGCCACTTGACTCTCAAGTGCTGCCTGTAGGAGTGAGTGACCAGACCTCTCTCAGCTGGACCTGTTTCCAGTACCCTTTAGATTTTGCTAGTTAATAGAATCATGGAATGGTTTGGGTTGGAAGGGACCTTTGAAGATCATCTAGTTCCAACCCTCCTGTCAGGGACAGGGAGACCTTCCACTAGACCGGGTTGCTCAAAACCCTGTCCAACCTGGCGTTGAGCACTTCCAGGAACGAGGCATCCACAGTCTCTCTGGGCAGCCTGTGCCAGTGTCTTACCACCCTCACCATAAAGAACTTCTTCCTAATGTGCAATCTAAATCTACCCTTTTTCAGTTTAAAATCATTCCCACTTGTCCAGTTACCACCTGCCCTTGTAAAAAGTCTCTCTCCAGATTTCTTGTAGTACCCTTTAGGTACTAGAAAGCTGCTAAGGACATGTGCCCCTCTGAGCATCCCAGGCTGTAGCTCCAAATTCAGTGGTCAGGCTAGTTTTGAAGACCACTCACTCCTCCAGTGTCTACATGTGCTTCAGTCTGTAGAATTAAAATTATTTCTCTGCTTGCCTTGTGGCATGGAAGCAAAGAGGTGGGAGAAGTGCAGTGGCCACCATGAGGACCAAGGGGACATGGCTCTCACGTGCCCTGGCAGACAGCATTCTCCTTGCAGCAAAGCCAGGTTATTTGGAGGAGTGCAGGTCTTCCTCAGCAAGAAATAATTCATTAATGGCCAGAGAATAATCACTTTACTCTGAAAAGCCTCTCCAGCTGCATTGCACCAACTGTTCTTTTTCAGCTTCTGAATCCTTAATGACAGTAGCAGCTAATTTCTCTTTCTGTGTTTTTCTAGCTGCAATGTCCTATTTTCTCTGAGTTTATTGAGAAAATAATAGAAGTCATTATAAAGCTACTTGTCACCTTTCAGAGAAGAAAACTTCTCCCTGGTTGAATGGCCAAGTTAGTTAGTTGGTGACTGACTCAGACAATAGCGATTTTTGAACCCATCAGTTATTTGTCTGTGCTTAGTGAATAAACCAATTAGCTAGAGGAGTGTTATTTAACTTATAGTCCATGAATATCCAAAGTCAGTGAATAAACCGTTCACAAGCAATATAACAACAGCATATGTGTTTTCTGCTGCATGTAAGTAAAACCCCTATAATGCAGGGTTAGAAGTGGCAGAGTCATAAATGTGTATTTATTGTGTTTAATTTTCTTTAATCTGATTGCCTTTGAAAGCTTACATGGCAAAACTGCACAAAACGGTCCTTGGTTTAAAAAAAAATAATCAGGTGGTCCTTATATGTTTATATACTGATCAGATAAAGAAAACAGATTGAGGGGCATTGAGCTAGATGATGCAGAAGGGCAACAAGAATAGAAGACATGGAAAACTAAGTAAATGTGAGGTATTTTTGTGTGATACACATCTTTCTGATTGTTAGTGATGGATCGCTTGCTGTAGAGCTGGATCCCCACAAGGCCACTGTAAAGCAAACAGGAAGGGCAACACATTGTTTTTTATTCAGGATTTTCCCAAACAAGCAGTCAGGCATCACTGTCTCAATAACAGATGCCTTCATCTCTGGCCGTGGTGATGGGCTGGAGATCAGGAGGCAACTCTTGGCCAGGGTTCTGCCCCACAGAAAGGCAGGGGAAGAGGGCTGCTTATGTGTGGCTAAGCTTTGCTCTCCAGGCTGTGGGGTGCTGTATGGATGCCAGAAGGAAATAGGAATATATGTACGGATATATATTATTGTACTCTCCCCACTGAAAAAAATAAAAACCCTTTCTCCATTGATACTTCCCAGGGAAGAAAATGAGAAGGATGATTCTTGTTTGGAAGAATCTTGCCTGTGTTATTGTATTGGATAGCTGTCTTTGGGATTCTCGGAGACAGTTGTTGCAGGTCCCAAGCCCCTTGGACCTACTTTGTAAGACTGTTGACCTTGGGGGAGAGTTTTCCACAAGCTCCATGGAAGAGCAGTTGAATCAGAGAACCATAGAGTGGTTGGGGTTGGAGGGTAACCTTAAAGATCACATAGTTCTAATACCCCTGCCAGATCAGTGGAAGATCAGTGGAAGCATGAATCTGCAGTGTGGCAGCAAAACGTCTCTGGCACAGGATGCTCTCTACCAGAGACAGTATGTGGTGTGTAGATATAAGTAAATATATGTACATGCAGGCAGATACACACATGTGTACTTGCAGAAGTGTATCCTAAAAGAAGGAATACATGGAAAAGCCTTGCTCTTGTAGCCATGATATGCTGTTAAATCATCTCTGGTCTCTAGGGAGTGGATGGAGTTACCTTTTGCCATTTCACTATGGGAGGACCTATGTGTGGTTAGTGTGGATTCACAAGGTTTCTGTGATGGAAGAAACTGGGCTCTGCATTGCAGCTCTTCTGCACTGTGAGTGCAGGGTACGTGAAAAGGTGTCGTTCCCTCATGGGATTGGTGGTGCCAGGCTCAGTATCTCACGTTTGCCCCCATGCTTAGTTGTACCTAAGCAGGTGTTCAGCTTGTAGAAGTCTGCTTGGCTATGCTCCAGTTGTGCTGGAACCAAAGCAATGTTGGTAGGTGGAAGAAAGCAGTTGGAAGGAGTTACACTTCTCACTTGCTGAGGGAATGCATCTGCCTTTGGTTTGGGTTTGCCATTTAGGTGTTTAAGGGATTTTTTGGGGTGGCTGGGTAGCAGCTGTTTTTAGCCATGGAACCAGCACTTGTCTTCCAGGATATATTTTGGCTATCACCATAGCTTTCTGTCTTCTGAAAGGGGTTATTGAATTGCTGGGGGGTTAGCCCTGGATGCCATCAGATGCTACACAAAAGAAAGTGAAAGCAGCGTATGGTTGCGTGTCATGGATCCCTGTTTTCATAGCATGTAACCTCAGAGCTGTGCAGTGACCATTCTGGAGGGAGTTAGCACAGCCTCCCACCTGAAACAGTTGAGTCAACAGGCAAGGCGGATGCCCTTGATCACGATCAGGCTCCAGACATCTTAGATTTGCTTTGGTTACCAGAGAGGCTGGTCAACACTCTTGCTTCCTATTTGCTTTCTGGTGGAACTGAAGAGCTCTTTGCTTTGAAGCATGACAGCCCAAATATGTTGGGACCTGATGCTTCTGAAACCGGTTTTCTTGAGAAAAGGTGCTGCTGCATTTCCAAGGAGCTATGGTTCTTAAGTTAGCAGCCTTTTATTTTTAAAAAGGAAGGAGGTGTTTTTATTAGAGTTTCCTGTTTTGAACCCTTTGGTTAAAGGGCATGAGGCGGTCAGAGGTGGGAGTTATCATTTAGGTCAGGGTTGTCTCTTTATGTTTTCATGTTTGTATACATAGTGCACATACATGAAATATTTTCATATTTATGTTACAGATTCTGATCTGTGCAACATTTTTTCCAGTTCTATTTAAGGCTGCTACTTTAAGGAAATCTAAATAAGGTTTCTTGTCAGGAGTGGTTTAGATGTAGCCACTTCTGCCTGGGGCAGAAGGATGGGTTAAGTGACTTATCAAGGTCCTCTTCAGGACCTTTTCTGTTGTTCCAGTCACCCAATAAAACAAGTTCATAGCAGGTTGTGTTGGTCATGTTGATAGGGCTTTGTTGTAGCACTTAACGTGGGTATTTGTTTGAAAAGGAAATAACAGCTAATTGTAGCATAGTTACTGCTGCTGCATTGGACAAATGTTTCTTAAAATGAAAGAGCAAAACAACTGATGTTACATTTTTAGGCTAGCATCGTGATATGGCTGTGATTAATTTTTCCAGGAGCTTTGTGTTTTTTATATCTGCTTAAGTGTATTAACATTTTAAAAGGTCAAAGGTAAGCTTTAAAATGGATGCCAAATTAAGATGGATGGGAGGAAAATGACATTTACTTCTTGTTACTGCACATTGTTTGAATTTGACCAAAGGCAAAAACAAAACAAAGAACAACTCTCCCCCTCATACACACACATGCACGGTTGTGTGCATGCACGGACAGACACATTCCCACCACCTGCCTTCCCTGCACACCTAGTCCAGGAAAACATTATTCATCTAGGCAAATCTTCATCCTAACAAAATCAATGTCTTAATTTCCAGACAGCTGAAGTATCCCTTTGCAAAGTATCGCATTTAACTGGTGTGAGTGGACTACATAAATAAAAGTAGCTAAAATATTTATATTAGGAAAATACAGCTAATGAGAACCATAATCACAGTATCATTTCCTGCCCTTGCTGGGCTTGAGATGATGATTTCATCAGGGAAGGGACTGTACCCTCATCCCTACTCATACAGTTCCTGGCACATTGAGTCTTTGTGAAAACAGAAAACAAAATATGGTGGGAATGATGCCTTTGCTTCCAGCGGGAATGGTGGCCAGTCCCAGTCAAAAGCAAGGCTTCAGTGGAGCTGCTCTGTGAACACATCAGTGTATGACAGCTGTGGGTTTGGAAAAAGCAGCATAGCTTGAGGTAAGAACTGAATCTATGTCCATCAATTCCACTGTTGCCCTGAAATGATGATGGGGAGCTAGGCTGGTGATGCGCCCCATGCCTCGGGAGTTGTAGTCACCCTCTCTGTCAAGGGACCCTGCTTGTTTTTGTGGGTGTTGTTTCACAAGACAGATTCGCTCCCATCACTTCCTGGCACTTTCTAATCCAACATTAAAAAATGAAAAATAAAGAAGCAAAAACAAACAAAAAATTCTTCACATCCTCCTTCCTGTGTGTGGCTGGTGGTTCATTGGTGAGGATTCAGGCTGCCTCCTGCATCAGCCTGTAGACACCTCAACCTCATGCTGTACCACAAATAACATCTTGGCCTCACATGGACCACAGGGGCTGTGCCATCCTGGGAAGAGCCACACACTGCCTTGGCCATTCTGACTTTAGGTCATTGCTGTTTTTTTAATAGATAATTGTAAAGTGTTACAGCTGTGGAAGACTCAAGGCAGTTGCTTCATCCAGATCGGGTGCTCAGTGTAGGGGTATGCAGTTTCCCGGGTCTGTGAGTAGTTTCAGCCTCCTCCTTGAGATGTGTGTCCACCTCCCTCCCACCTGAAACCCAAATGGAGTGTTCCATGAAACACTGAAAAAGGAAGATGTTTCAGTGCCAAGAGCTGAACCGTTTCTCATGAAGAGAGAGGCAGCCCTGCCTATGAGAGAAGTATGCATCTTGTGGTACTCAAGGTATGTGTCACATTTCGCCTGAGGCTTTCCCAGTCCATTTCTTCTGCAGCCTAATCATAGAATCATAGAATAGTTAGGGTTGGAAAGGACCTTAAGATCATCTAGTTCCAACCCTCCTGCCATAAGCAGGGACACCCCACACTAAACCATGCCACCCAAGGCTTCATCCAACCTGGCCTTAAACACTGCCAGGGATGGAGCACTCACAACTTCCTTGGACAACCCATTCCAGTGCCTCACCACCCTCACAGTAAAGAATTTCTTCCTTATATCCAATCTAAACCTCTCCTGTTTAAGTTTGAACCCGTTACTCCTAGTCCTGTCACTACAGTCCCTAATGAAGAGTCCCTCACTGTGGATTTAGTCCTTTTATTCTTGTTGGGTTTTTAATTTTTTCACTAACTTGCTTGAGATCAGAATAGCCTCTTCTGAAAACCAGGAACCAGATATCAGCCACTTGTGTCATGTGTCATCCAGTGTCATGGATGTAAGTGGGGTGAAATTTTTGCCCAGCATCAGTGATGTTACTTAGACATTTAAGCTGTGGCTGGGCCACCACTAATGGAGAGAAGGCGATGCTGCTGTTCCTGTAGCCATACCTACCCAGCATCTTTTGGCAGGCAGCGTGCCAGTCCCCACCACAGTGGGGAGTGGGAAGATGCCCGTTGGCCTCCCTGAGCTGGTGGCTACCCAGAGCAGAGCATTGGGCAATGAGGAACCAGAGGGCTGGTGGTGGCTTCCTCAAGAGAGAACTCTTGAGGAAGCCACCTTGGGAGAGCCCAGTGCTCAACCCTGCCCCTGCTGCAGGCCTGAGATGTGTCTGAGGTTAGGATAAGGGGCAGACAGATCCTTTCCTCCCTCACCCAACAAGCAGTAAGCTGTTCTAAGCATCCCTCTCTCAGTGCTGAAAAATTTGGCCTGACAAAAAAAAAAAAAAAAAGNTTAACATACTTGTGTGTCATTTTCTGCTCTCTTTTTCAAAAACGCAAAAAATAGCATTTATTTAGAATTCCTGAATACAAAAAAAAAAAAAAAAAAAAAGGAAAGAGAAAGGAAAAATGTCAAATGCGCAAACGCTTTGTTCCAGTGAGAAAATGTATTTTTCATTGCAAACTGAATGGATTCTTTCAAGGCTTTGCTGCCCTCTGAGTGGAACAAACAAAACAGTTTTATGTTTTCATTTAAAAAAAAAAAATACAGTTCTTAAATTGCTCAACCCAAACATTTCTTTTTGATTTTTTTATTCTCCCCAGCCCGGCCACCATAGCAAACAATTTCATTATTTGCATAGCTCTAATTGCAGTGATTAAACAAACACAGCAAACGACGACCCTTCACAGAGCCTCATCACAGCCCCACAGCCAACTTGGTCTGTATTTTGTCAGCAGAGAGGGAGATAGGAGCGGCTTTGTGCTAGACAGAAAATAAATTATCGACTTTCTTCTTTTTTTTCCCTCCCAAACTGATGCACCATCCGTTTAGAGCAGGAATAATTTTACCCATTCTCTTGCTAGCTGGCTGAGGGATATCACCATATTGTGAACCTGGTACAGTTTGAAAAGCGTTTGGATTTTGAACGTCTTGTTCATGTGTTACTCTCAAGCGGCAGCCTTGGTTGCTGTTATTAGAATAACGTGCAGGGTTGATATTCTGTTAGTGATGCCCATATTAACATAAAGCAGTGAGAAACAAACATCTACATCTTCATTGTTTTTGTTGTGAAGATGGCAGGAACCTGAACACAAGGTTGAGGGAAATTTTATCTGGCTGCAGTTCCGTGAAATAGGAACAAACAATTTTTTGGTCATTTTTTAATGGCATTTATTTATAGCAGGTAGCACACAGGCGGCTGCTATTTCTCAGCGTGCTGGAAGAATGTTCTCCAGATGGTGCTTACTGTTTATGCTTTTATTCACTTCGCTTGAACACTGCAGCACTCTACACAAAACATGGAAAACTGGAAAATAAAAACAATTATGTTTTTACAAAGTGCCATGTGATTTGCTGAAATGTCTTAGCTGACTGATGAGCGATGCTTGGGGGCAGCATGGGGGATCATGCCTGTCACACACACCCTGCGCTCCAGCCCCCAAATCGGTAACAGGCATCGCCACAGCTCAAGAGGGATTCGTCCTCTCCGCAAAAGGTGATCTTGAGCAGGGCTGCTCATCTTACCCTCGTGCCTGTGCCTGTTCTGCCTCCCTTTTCCCTCACAGGGATTGGAGTGAATGTAGGGAAAGGGTTATAATGGCAGGTTTTTTGTTGGGCTTTCTGTGGCTGTGCAGCCTCAAGGTGAGAGAGACAAGAGACAATGCACTTCATAAACTTCACCTGTGCCATCCTAATTTTTAACCTCCTCATCTCAGTGGTAAATAAGGTATTAAGGCCTTTGGCTCATCCAGCTGGAGGTGATAACAAAAGTCAAGACCAAAGAAGTATCCAAGTATCCAAAGAACCGGTGTGGGCCATGAGTTCTGTTGGTTACAGTGGTGAAAATGTATGTCCTAATGGTGAGCATGCTCTTGCAGGCTTTTGTTATGTAGCTTCTGCAGGAGTACTCGGGCAAAACATTTTCAGGCTGGAAGCTTTAAATAGAAGACTTTGAAATCTAAAGATCTTTTTTCAGTGAAAGCCCTTGGGAAAGTAACTTAATTCTTCTAATTGCATTAAAAAACAAAAGCAAAAACCAAACAAAAACAACAACAACAAAAAAGAACCCAAAAACCAAACCCCAGAAGAGGCAATCATAAAAATGGATGCCAACAAGCAGGAAAAAGTTGTGGTTTGTTTGATTTTTTAATATATTTTTATATATATTTATGACTTCTATTTAAAAAAATAGAACAGGAAAACAACAGACTCACAGCACATTTATTCTCCCCCCACCCCCCATAATCTCAATTTTTCAGATATCAAAAACCACGTCGGGTTTAAGCTTTCCAACAGGAGACAGTCATTATTTCTGTGTAAACAGAAGCCTCCTAATTTCTTATATCTAGTTTAAAGCCAGCAATACTTTCAGTGAAATTAAATTTCAACAGATTAATGGATAAACAGTCATTCAGCTGTTTTGGGGGATTTCTTTGGTAAATGGGCATTGCTGCACAGCGCTTCGATTTCTCCCCCTTGCCCATTCCCCAAGAGACAGCCCTTTTCCAAGCAGAATTCTTGCTACATCAGCTCCATGCTGTTTATCTTTCGTTGCTCCCTTGGCAGTTATTATTTCTTAATGTGTTAATTGTAGTTCCTGGACCCTCGCATGTGAGCGTGTGTAATGTTCACGCTAATGATGCCGACATACTCTCTAGTTCCTGGAATCGCAGAGAGAAAACCTTATGTACGGTCTGGGCACAGGGCATCCAGTAAGAGAAACCAATTACAAGAATTCAGATAGCATAAAAAGAATAAAGTGGGTAATTGGGAAGAGTAGGCACTGGGTTGGAGTGGAGGGGTTTTTTCTCTTATTTGGTTATGATTCCTTCTATGGTTCTGGCTTGGTGTGATATATATATTTTTTTAATTAAAACTTGAATTATGTCACTTGCTTTCCACCTTTTAACAGTATTTCACAGTAAATTTCATTCCTAATAGCAAGTAGTCAGGGGTAAGGAATGGCTTTGCTGAGTGATGGGACTGTTAATTATTAAAAAGAAACCTATGCATTTAAAACAAATTAGACCTCATTAAGCCTAGGTCTGTTCCCACGCAGACCAGCTGACATGAAAAAGCCCATCTACAAGCATGATCACAGATCACCAGTCCTTGATCTCAGTTCAAAACCTATGGCTTTCCTGCATCTTTCCTATTTCCCTTCCGTCTCTCCTGTCACCCTCAGCCAGCCCCCATGATGGCACCCAAGCCTGTATGCAGGTGAGAGTCTCACCTTGCTCCTGGAGATGGCTGCTGACCATCTCAGTACTAAGTCCAGCCAAATTGTTTGGCTGGGTTTAGCACAGCTTTAGTGAAAAGGGAAAACCAGGAAAACTTGTTTTCTCTTCCTTGATTATTGAGGGGCAGGTCTTTGACTTCTACCATGGGGCTCTTGCCATGACCAGGCTGACAAATCCTGTAGGAAAGATGTACTAATTCTCATTTACAGAGGCAGAGAGTTTTTCTGTTTGGGTTTATTTTATTACCCAAACTTGGCTGTGACTTCCAGGTTGTTTGTACTTGAAGGCTTTCTGTGGAACTTTACAGAAAATCCAAAGGGATGAAGTGAGTGCTGGAGCCCTGTACACTCAAACCTGTGTAACTGTGGCATGTTTTAAGCTGCTTTTCTGAATTTTTTTTGAGGCAATGTGTGAGTGCATCCACAGGAGAATCCTAATAAGGAGAGTGAAAGGTAGCCTATACTGAGCATTTTAATTGTGCATTCATAGGCATGCCATGTATGGGCTTTGCTGCCTTGTTGAGACCTCCCCCAGATCTTCTCTGGCATTACAGACAGTGACACACTCGTACTGGGAGAAGAAACACCCATTTCTGCTGGCTAGAAATCAGCAATAACATTTTGACATCTGTGCAACAGTTTAAAATGAATTATTCAGCACATAGATCGTGCTATTTGAGCAGCCAGCACATCTCTGCCCATTTACTACTGTCAGTCCATGGTGGAGATACCATTGATGCCAGTGAGAGCTGAGCACATGGACTGGGGGTAGGTTTTGGCCCATAGCCTGGAACAGCATTTGACAGTACCCCTGCAGTATATGATAGGAATAATCTGCTTTGCCACCAGCAAAAGACTGAAAGACAATGCCAGTCTGTTTCTTCTCTTCGAGCATTTTAAATTAATGCAGAAAAAAAGACCTTAAGAATTAAAGAAGTCATTAATTGTTTGACTGTTTAAATTCTGCTTTAAAGAGTGAAACTTGCATGTAATTTTGATTAAATCAATGTATTGCATGTGACTGTCCAGAAACCCTGAATATCTATTGCCTATTGGGAGTAGGCCTAGAACACAAACTGGCAGCACGTCCAGGCCAGTTTCCAGCTTCTGCCAAGTTAGAGGGTTAAACTGAAGCAGTCACTAATTCCTATCAACAAAGAAAATGCATGAGATTCACGATGTAAGCAGCACCTGATTTGGAAAACCAAGCCAAGCTGCTGTTAGAATGTGCTTTGGGAAACTGCAGATGGGGAGCAGGGAGGAAACATAGATCAGCCAAACAGCAGCAAAAATGGGTCTGCTCATTACAGGTGTACAGGAGAGGAGGTGGATGTTTAACTTGTATTTAGCTTTCTAATTCAGCAAGGTAATCGGAATTAAAGCAGTGGATGTGTGGTGAGAGCCTAACATCTGTTATTTCACAGGACGTCAGTTCTCTGTAGCCGCATTTAAAATATAAAATGCAGAACACAGTATGGAAATGTTCTGTGATGTGGGTTATTGTCCTTTCCTCACCTTCCTTTGAGGACTGTGTTATAGCTGTCCACTGGTGCTTATCTAGCAGGCAAAAATTTGGGAGCACTCAAGTAACGCTGAAGTGTGCAGCCATGTCATCTGTCCAGCATTGTTCATGTTTTCCAGATAGCTAACTAAAATTCCAGCCTACCCCAATTTCTACCTGCTTTTCTGTTCATGTGTAACAAGTAATACCCTACAGTGGAGGTAGCCCAGTGCTGTACTTAGAAAGGCAAGACATATTATTTGGGTAACTATTAAACAAATGGCTAGTATACAGTTAAGGTTTTGTGCAGGAAAGCCTATCTATAGAAAAGACACTTGAGCACATAATGAAATTTAAGCAAATCTGTATGTCCTACTGAAGTCAGAATTTAAGCATATAGTGAAGTCTTACATGCAGTAAGGGCATATGCTCTGATTGTAACGCTATAGCTGTAAGATTTTTGAAGCGCTGTGTGTGTGCATAGCTTTATTTTCAGAGTCCCCAAGAGCTTTGCAATGATCAGAAAGATGTGAAATCGTGATAAATACCACGCAGCTCTGGATGCTCAGGTGCAATGCTTCAGCAGGAGGTGGGACCTCGCTTCCTCAGCCTGTCCTTGCCAAGAGGAATTCTGCAGCTGCTGCTGCTGCAGCTGGGTGTGACCTGGAGTCTGCATCCACAGTCAGCAACACCCGGGTGTGGGTACAGGTGTGTGGTAGTTTTGTAGGAACTAATGTCTGTTCAGGGTTTTTGTAGGACTGGTGACATCTGCTGTAGGTTCAGACATCGCCAAAGTGGATGAACCTTCTTGCCATCTTTGGTCTGCTTACTGTCACTGTGCCCCCCTGGGGCAGGGGGATATTATCCTCTTGGATAGGAAGGAAAAGAGGCACAGAGAGATGTTAAACCCAACATTATTTTTGTGTCCACATATACAGAGGCATCTTGGGAGGCCGGGGGTGGGGGAAGCAGGGTTTGGGGAGGAGTGGTGTGGTGTGTGTCCAGACCTCTTGACTGTGTAGTTTGGACCCTGCTTGCATTACAAACCTGGCTCAGAGCAGATTGCTCCAGCCCACATGGGAAGCTCCTGAGCAGGGCTGTGAGTGTGCATCTCCCTGATCTCCAAGCAAAGGAATATATCTTGCTAATGTGGGTGTGGGGTGATGAAGGGAGGGTGTGCAGAAGCCCCAAAAACTAGGGAGGAAGGTAAATAGCCAGAGTAATATATGTATGAGGGTGAAGAAGGCTACCTGGTTTTACTGCCACTTGGTTGGAAGGATGTGTATAGCCTGTGAGCATCCATTAATTAGTAATGCAGTTGCTCTGTGCTGGTATCAATAAAACCTTGATAGCACGTGATACAAGCCCGTGATTGCTTCCTTTTTTTCCACATCCCCTTGTGAGGATGCTGTATATCAGTGCAGCTGTGCACTGTATTCAGTGTATATGTGTTGTGGCTGCTTATGTAAGACAGGGACAGTGAAATCATTTAGTGGCTAGTTACCTCCCATGTGATTTTTTCCAAGCATCTATAAAAGGGTCTTTGATCTGCAGCACTTTCTCACGCACAAAATAACCAAGGTTGGGGTTTTTTTCCTTTTGCTGAGACATACTAATTCTTAAAATGGCTCCTGAGCAGGCATTCCTAGGTGTGTGTGTAGTGACTGGAGCCTGATGAGTTAGCAGTGGCAACAACAAGAAAAGGCTCTCTTTCATTTCCTTTATACGCACATCGTGCAGCTTTTCAAACAGTGCATCAAACACCGCTGGCTGGAAATTTCCAGGCCCACTTCCTGCCTGGTGCATGCTCATAAAGCAAGGCTGTCTGTACAGTCTGTAGCTGCAGTACTGCAGAAAGTCAGTAAGGGCTGACCACCTCACCTCTATCAAAAGCAGTTGAGAAGCCCTGCTTTATCTGCCTTATTAAAACCACACTTGACTCCTGCAGAGAAACCTAGCTGGGAATCTTGAAGAGGAGGGGTAAAAAAGGAGGCTGAAATTGCAGTGAGTATTCTACAGCTAGGTCTTGCAGTAAAGTTAAAGGGTGCTTATTATAAAATAAACCAAACCCGGCAGCTTCATTAAAACAAGGAAAATGTGTGCATTTAGCACAATGAACTTCTGACTCCCCCACCTACAGTAAGGCCCAGAGAGAAGATGATTAGTTATTGCAGCAATGAGCAGATTTAAGTAGCTCCCTAATGGATTTGTATTTTGAATTTAAATATGTATATGCATTTCTATGTGCATGTGTATCTGTACTTAATCTTTGCAAGAAAAAGCATGATGTAGAAATAGATGCAAGAGGCAGAATTTATACTTAAAAATGTATTTTAGTATGTGTTTGAAATGTGTATTTTAGTATGAGGTTTTTTATTTCCCATTATAAGAGTAATTGATTGACTGTTTGCCAAGCTTTCAGTAGTATCCATAGGGAATCCTCACCCCCACCTTTCCCGTGCCCACCAGCTCTCACCTTAAAATGAAAAAAAGGAAGAACTTTAACAGAAAGATCATTGCTTTAGCTTAATATTCTAAGATTTCAGAGATTGAATTTTCTGATAGTAATGAAATGAACCCTGAGTTGTGCCATGAATTTGATTGCAGTTAATTTGATTTTTGAGATGCTCGACAAAGCTAGCCCATTAGCTTTGACCTCACATACTTTGGGTTTGTACAAAGTGGTATTTTTATATATGTATGGGTGTAGGTAATATGATAATCTCTCTCTGCTAATTCTGATGTTTGTAACAATTACTGTAAATGAGTACTTGCTAACTATAGCACTGTTGGAAGTGGTATCCAGTGAGTTGCTGACCAGTAATCCCACTATGCATATTGCACTGGTGACAGAGGGTTGGTTTCCTCTTAAGTTAAAATGCAGCTGAGCATCTCAGCCAGGAGACACACGCACGCTCTGTCCTGCAGCTTTCCCAGTTCCCATTGATCTTAACGAGACCAGTCATATGAATAGCAGTGACTCGTCAGAAAGGATTTTTTTGGCTCAAACTCACAATTTCTATTTATTTGATTTGCCTCTGCAGATTTGAGAGTGAACGTGTTCCTCTTGGAAGCGTTTGCCAAGAGGCAACAACAACTGTGGGGTGGGGCATCCCCCAAGGTGGTCCTGGTGTCTGGCCTTTGCTCTTTACATGATTTATTCTTGAGCAGCAGTGAATAAGATGGTGGAAAATTGCCTTTGACATATAATTGTATATAAATAATGCCATCTTCAGATAAGAAAATATTTGGCAATGTCGGGAAAATAATGGCACAAGGCTACAGATAGCTGGGAATAGTGTTAGGAAGTTGGTTGTGTAGGGGAAAAACAGGAGGGGAATTCTACAGCTTAGAGGAGATTGGTCACTATGGAAAGAAAACAATGCAAGATGAGGCTTCCAGAAGAGGGGAGAAACAAGAGCAGGGAGGGAGGGAGATGAGTAGCAGGGGCACACAAGTTGGGAGTGATACTGAAAGTTTTCCAGGCGATGGGCAAAGGTTGAGCTGCAAAGGAGATAACTGCCATGAGCTGCTCGTGGGAGGTCCTGCAAGCAGGGGAGTGCAAGATCTCAGCAGAAATCAGAGGATATATGACTCAGTGATGTGTGGGAGGGAAAGTGCCCATAGATGGGGAGAGGGTTGGACAGATGGCTGGAGCAAGACGTTCTGTCTGGATCTGTGCCACTGCAGTACACGCCAGGCACTTGCGGACCCAGGAGCCAGACTGCCTCCTTCCAGCTCCATCATCCCCCAAAAACCTGCTCTGGAGTCATCTCCCTGGTGCAGAAGGGACCTTGGGCAGCCCTGCTCCTTGCTTGGTTGCTTCCGCTTGTGTCCTTGGAGGGCTCCTGAAGGTCATAGCCGGCTGCCTAAGGGAGCAAGGGCATGGCACACACTGGTCCCCCATCTGCCTGAAGCAGTCACACGTCCAGCCTGGGGTAAAGTGGGGCATTTACACCAGGAATGATCCAAGAGGTCCCCAGTTTGGGCAGAGTGAGGAGCCAGGTACCAGGGTGTACCACAGCAGGGAACTGCTGTCCTGCAGGATGCTCGCATGCTTATGCTTCTGCAGCATCTTCTTGGGTCCTGCCAAGCCACAGTCTAGGTGTCACCCTTGCTTATCACAGGGCAAGGACAGGTTTTGTTATCACTACCATACTATTTCATAGGATTTGAATTGGGTTTTTTTTGTTCTTCTCTTTCTTTCATGCCACTTTTAGTGGCCCAGTAGGAAGGAGAGGCTCCCAGTTATTTTGACAGCAATTAGGCAAAACCATTCAGCAGCAGCAGAAGGAGGAAAAATGCTCAAGAGAAAATACTGACTACCTCACCAGAGAGCCCCATAGTGGCAAATTTAGCACTGCAAATCAAGGGAGGGGACAGGAACCTTGTCTCTCTTTCCAGGGGGGTGCTGAAGCTGGTGCCCTGGAAATACTCAGGCAATGGAGACCATTAAAGCACACTCCTGGCATGGGGCTGCCCAGTGATGTGATGCCCCACAGCAGACAGTGCTTGCTCTTTCATGGTATTCTATATCCTTAGGTTCCTTGCTGCCAGCCTGTACCCAGCACAACAGAGATATGGGTTTGTGCACTCCCCAGAGGGATGTGCCTCTCCCATGGCTGAGGTTCCAGCAGTGTAATTCCTCACCAAAGAGCTGAGCTTCCATACTGCCACTAAGTTACACTAATTTGGGGGGAGCATGTCTGATGTTTCTCAGCCAGTGCTAGCTAGAAAGGAAACAATTTTACACATCAGCAATTTTGTATGATTAATAATATTATCCTGCCTTAATTGAAAAATGGGTTGGTGCCCCTAAAAAAAATTAAGCTGCAGGAATTAGTATCTAACCTCATTATGATGAATGTGTAATATTTACGTGCTGCATATTACTGTCAGTGCTTTTAGAAATGATAGTGCCATGTATTGTAATGAAAAACTGTCCCATGTTGTTTGTAGTTGCGTGGCACCATTCTGTCTGGCTGACTTGGCCTTAAGAGCCTAACTGCTTGGGAAGAAGCAGTGTGAGGATGCTGAAATCGTTTTAAAGGGAATTTATGAACAAACAGGAGGATGATGTGTAGGCTCTGAGCTTGGCTATCAGTTGTTATTGCTGAGAGATACTCATAGAGAGTTGATGCCAGACGGAGCATTAGTGATTGTCGGCCATGGTGCCTTCGTGGGAAGTCGGTCATAAAGTCGTCGAGGACTCCTGTTTGTTGGATTTTTAAACACCAGTGAATCATTTTACGTAACAAGGCAGTTGTCGTTGGGGTGAGTTTGTGCAAAGGTCTTTGTGAACCACTTTCTTTACCCAAACAAAGCTTGAGAGGGAGAGAGAGACCATGCCAAAGGACAGGCAGATTTGTTATGCCTGGCAGAGAGCCAGCAGCTTGGCTCTGCCGAGGTTTGCCAGGCAATGTGTGGGAACAGGGGGGTCCCCTGCCTCGACTCATCTGCCCGTGACAGTGGGCAGTCCCAGAGACGAGGAAAGTTGTGACTTCATGGAATCATGCTCCTTGTATGTGTCTGGCCCTGGGACTTTGTCTTCAGCAAAGGAGCTCAAGGCAACTTGGATTAAAGAAGGTGACAACGTCTGGGTCACTGATATGGAGAGCTGGGGACAAACAAAGTCAATAAAATCCCTTTTGGCTCTACTGCTGTCCTGGCATCATCCCTCTGCTGCAGGCTCCTTGGAGGGCTGTGGCTTCAGCAGCAGGCTCAAAGTGAAACTATGTATGTAGGAGGGCTGGGAATGTGACATGTTATGAGTGCCTCATTCCCCCAACCTTAAGCTCTCATCAGTTTAAGTATTACTCGCCCAAATGTTTGAACATCATGAGACAAATCTCCCTGGAAATGTGCAGTGAAAAACAGATGCCTATGGTGGGATCACTTGTGCCTTCCAGTGTCCCTGGCCGGCAGGGTTTGAGGAGCCTCCTCCTCTTCTTCCTGGAAGACTGGGAGGGTCCTGATGGGGAAAGAAATGCTCTGTCAGTGCTATCTTCCTCAGAGGGCAACGTGCCCATAGTTTGGGGTTGGGAGGGAGGAGAAGGGTCTGGGGAAGGAGTCAGGAGCATCCCCAGATAAGGGGGACATGCTGGCTCTGCAGGGGCACATGGAGCACAGTGGAAGCAGCAGGGAGGAGGCTGGACTTCCCGGCACCTTCTTGTCTGCTGTCCCCAGAATCCTCCCTGACCCAGTGGCCAGTGTGTAAGGCTGTGTGGTGGCAAGGGCTGCCTGGGTTTTCCTTCTGCCGTGCCGCATCCCTAATCTGTCGTTCCTGCCTGCATAGGCTGCCCCTGGTGCATCCTCACACCCATTCTCTGGCATCTCTAGATCTGTAGCTAAGGTCTTTTTAGCTACCTCTTCCTTTGTATTTCAGCCAGGATCCCCGTTAAGGCAGACAATGAGGAAGCCTGCATCAAAATGCTTCCTTCCATCCTTTCGTCCTCTCTCCCCCTGCTCCCAGCCCCATCCTCCTTGTCCCTGGAGGAAATGCTCGTCTCTGCCAAGATCCTGCCTTGCAAAAGTAAACACTATGAAATTACAATAAAATGTTTTGATTTGCTGGGCCTGACATTCAGGAGCTGCACAACACAGATTTATAAAAAGGATCTTCTATAGATAGCCAGTGTGAGAAAAAAATAATCTCTCATTTTGGGTGTGTTTCGGCTCCAAGTGCTGGGGCAGCGTAGATGGAGAACAGTGGTTTTCTTCGCCAAACGTGAAGGTTCTTAAGAGGTTTATACTGCAGCATCTGTCAGCAGCTTTCTGCCTGGTATCTGCGGGTGACTGACCTATTGCACAGTAATGTCAATATTTGGGACTCTGTCTGCGTGTGTGTGTATATGTGCTGTTGTTGCTTGATGCTTTTAGACCGGGTGCTTTACTGAAAGCCCTGAGAAGGAAACAGATGAGCTGCAACTTGTTTCCTCTGGGGCTTTTCCAAATAGTTCAGGGGAAGGCAGACCTAAGTGGAGGTGTAATCCCTGGGAGATGAGCTTCCTTGGGTGCTTGCCAGTTTAGCAGGCTGGGTAATCTGCACTGTCATCAAGATTTGTGGATTAGCTGTAGTGAGGCTAGTTGGCTTTGACATTTCATTAGGGAAGTTTTCTGTAGTTTTTCAACCCCAGTCTTGATGCTGTAAAATAGGGAAGATGTAGCTTTGTTATCCTCATGCCTTCTAACATTTGTGCAAGTTGATGCTGGGCCTGCAAACATCTCATATCCTTGAGGATTTTTTAAATCATTGCTTGTTTATGAAAGACTAAGTGGGTCAAAGGCTAATTTTGGAAGGGATCTGCTTTCCCAATGCTAACCAATACACTTTCATCTGGATAATGTAAGTTACCAAACTGTTATCTCCTGGCAAAGGGATAAAACAAGCACTATTTATCCTATAATCTGCAAATATTTTGAAAAGTGAACCGGAGTATCAATAAGATGTCTTATCATCAAGGTCTTTTAAGAGGTCCAAAGGACACTTACTTAGAAATCAAAATGTTAAATTTAGAGGCAAGAGCTGTCCAGATGAGGAGGGAGAACATACGAGTGACAGTGTTGTAAATTGTCTTGGGGGTTCAAGGGACCGGGGAAGGACACTGTGTCCTGAAGTCACTCCTTCCCAGAGACGTCTCTGCTGATAAGAGCCAGTTGTTCTTCCTGGTGACAATGATCAAGGGGGACAAGGCAGAGGATCACCCTGTGGGCTCCTGTAGTGGCATGCAGAAATGGGGATGGGGCCTGTTTTATTTATCACGGTGAGATAAAACAGGCTCTCACTCTTCCGCCTGCCACTGAGGGTGGGTACATGACCTTGGAGCTTCTGTTGCTGTCTCCATAACCCTCTCCCAACCCTTTTCAGATGTCACCCCAGAGCCTCGCTGGCCCAGGGGCTTTCCTGCCATCCTCTTGCCCTGTGGATGTTGTAGGTGGCACATGGTCTCTTGTACCTGCAGTCGGCCTTAATGCTACTTTGTGCTTCTGTTGCAAAACTGTGAGTGAAAAGCAAGGTTTACGTAAAAAGTGATTTATCATGCTCTACTCCAACTGAAAAATATAAATAGAGTTAACGTAAGTGTTGGACTGCATGTTTTAGGGCTTCAGTGATTTATCCATCAATTATACCATTGTAAACTGAAGGTGCGGTTATGCCTTTATAGTTCTGGAATAACAAATGATTGAGCTGAAGCTCTGCTGGTTACTTCTGCTTGAATTTATTTTAGTGAGAGAAAAAGCTGCAGTTAGCAGGAATGTCCTATGTGACGAGCTGGGCACCTTGCAACTGCATAGGCCTTGGTTTTGGGACAAAGAAGTTCCTGCAGCATGTATTCCTGAAAGCCAAAAGATGGAGAAATATTAAGAATTTAAATGAGTGTGTTTGAGCACACACGTAGGCAGACACACACTTGCTCTTCCTGTAGAAGGTAAATATCAATTTTGATTATCTGAATATTGATGTAGCAATTTAGAAATAGTTTTTCCAAGAGAAGGTGTCTGCACTGTTCTGTTTACCAGCATAATGAAATCAGACAACCTTTCAATCCATAAATCACAGTCCAGTATTTGCCATTACAATTTCTATGGTTGTACTGAGCAAGCAACACTATCCAAAGAATTTTATTAAATCTAAGTGATAAAATTGAAAATCTCTATTGACTCTTCTTTGCCTCTATTGGGTTCTTTTAGCCTGAGAATATATTTTGTTTATTTTTCAGACTTCACTTGATTTACTTCAGTTACTCTGTTTCTCAGATTGGAAGCCATCTGTTGAATCATGGTAACCTTTGTTGTAAAGCTCAGGACGTTCTCCTTGGTGTTTACTGGCTGCACATTTTTTAATCATCTTTGCTATTGTGCTGATTTGAGACTTTGAAGCCCAAAGTGGGTTTAGACAGGCCACAAGATTTTGAGGCTTCAAGGCAATGATAAGAAATTTCTCAGTGACTTACTAAATGGCAGCATGCATTTAAAGTTGGGTTTCAGTCATCTCAAGATATGTTATTGCTAAGGAATGGCTTCATTATGATATTGTTTCTTTCTAGAAGACAAAGTGCTGGGGAATTTGTATGTGGGAGTGGCAGTAGGCAGCAGACAGAAGATGGTTTTTCAAGAGCTTTAAACACTGTCCTCAATATATTTTTGCTCCTCACAAACTCAGTTCCTGCAATTTTAGCTGATTGACAGTTTTGCAGATCATACAGGAGGTGCCCTAGGACTCCACTTCTGGCCAGTCGATTCCTTTGGGTGTACAGTCCAGATGAGACCTTCACATGCAGACCATGGGGAGATCATGGAGGTCCGTAAAAAAGAGTATGGATCTGCCTAAGGACATCTGTTTGTATGATGTGGCTTTCTGCGATGTGATCGAGACACCCCAATTTTTCTCCAGATTTCAGAGTTACGGAAATAGATCACTTCCTCAGCTGTGGTTAGAGGAATTTTTCATCCATCTTCGGCAGGTATTTTAGAAAGACAGCAGACATCCCTCAGCAAGTCTTATTTTTGCAAGCTAAGGGCACTGCACAGCAGCTCTGTATTTGTCACTGTTTTCTGTACCTTCCCTAACAAACTCAGGGTTCCACTCCATCTACTTCAGGTAGTCTCTGCAGCTTCATTCATATCCCCACAGTTATATCTCCCATCACTGTTCTCCCTTTAACCCTGACCCACAACTCTCTGTTAACTGCTCACCTGTCCCCAGACAGAGTTCCATAGTCTCCAGCCTATCCCTAACATAAATAACACCTCCCCCTCCCTGCCTACCAGGCCTGTCTTTCCTAAAAAGCCTGTAACCTTCCATTCCAACACTCCAGTCATAGGAGCCATCCCACCATGTTTCTGTGATGCCTATTATATCATACCCCTGCAGATGGGCACACATCTCTAATTCCTCTTGTTTGTTCCCCATGCTATGGGCGTTGGTACAGATGAACATGAGCCAGCTTCAGTGTGCGCTTGCAGCCCAGAAAGCAACCATATCCTGGGCTGCATCAAAAGGAGTGTGACCAGCAGGTCGAAGGAGGTGATCCTGCCCCTCTACTCTGCTTTTGGGAGACCTCACCTGGAGTATTGTGTGCAGTTCTGGTGTCCTCAACATCAAAAGGACATGGAGCTGTTGGAACAAGTCCAGAGGAGGGCCACGAGGATGATCAGGGGAGGAGAGCATCTCCCATATGAAGACAGGCTGAGAGAGTTGGGGCTGTTCAGTCTGGAGAAGAGAAGGCTGCGTGGAGACCTCATAGCAGCCTTCCAGTATCTGAAGGGGGCCTACAAGGATGGTGGGGAGGGACTCTTCATTAGGGACTATAGTGACAGGACAAGGGGCAATGGGTTCAAACTTAAACAGGGGAGGTTTATATTGGATATAAGAAAGAAATTCTTTACTGTAAGGGTGGTGAGGCGCTGGAATGGGTTGCCAAAGGAGGTTGTGAGTTCTCCATTCCTGGCAGTGTTCAAGGCCAGGTTGAACGAAGCCTTGGGTGACATGGTTTAGTGTGGGGTGTCCCTGCTTATGGCAGGGGGGTTGGAACTGGATGATCTTAAGGTCCTTTCCAACCCTAACTATTCTATGATTCTTCTTATCCCTTGTGTCAACAACTCTAGGTTTTAATCCTCCATTCTCCTCTTTGTGTTCCCTACAGCAGTCATACATTTTTCACCTCATTTTTATTGTTATTTTTTTTTTTTCCAAAATGCCCAGAACTCTCTGCATCTTGTGCCGTGCACCACCTCCACTGTTTGTAGCAGCACCCTGTGTGTCCTCAGAACTGGATCCCACAATGTCTCTTCCAGTACCAGATCTCCATGTGATACCACTTTGTTCCGTAGCAGCTACTCTTGGGATATAAATCATGAAGTGTATCAATGTAGTAGCCTCTCTTGGGAGGATGTGCGAAGGATGAGATGGATGGTGGTGTTCTGCTAGAAGGCGTTTGGTGACTGCTATCAAGTGGTCCTTTGATCTGGAGATAACCCAGAGGTTTTTGCAGTTCTGCGATACAGATGTCAGGAGCTTGGCATCCCAGCTTCCTTCCTTGTCTTTTTGCCCCCTGCTTTTTGGGGGCCATGCTCCTGTTTTCCTCAGAGTTGGTATCCAACCTGCTGGCAAAGGTATATGCATTACTGCCGTTGATCCAGTACAGCTCTCTGAATCTGTTGCATAAAAATCCCACCAAGTTGAATGTGGGGCTTTACAACCTGTGGTACTTAATATTAGGGCTTAATGCATTTTTCTGTGAAGACCAGCAGCAGATTTCCCAGGCACCTGTGGAGAAAGCAGTCATGCCTATGTACACAACCCACAAGCTGACATTTAGTTACTTCTTATAGCAGTATTTTTAATGAAAGGGGTTCCAGTAATCTCAGATCAGTTGAAAAATAATGTGACACCCTGATCTTGTAAATATGCTGAACAACACTTGTGTTCAGACACACGTGTGCTCACTCATCAGCACAGAGATCATCTCTGCTTAAAAATATCTCATTTTTTCTCAATTTATCCCCCAGATTTGCTCTCTGTTGGAAAGCGTGGCTGTCACATGTTTAAAACAGATTTTCTTCACTGTGTGTATTGAGGTAAAGGAAGTGATAAATCTCTAAAAACAGTATGATAAAATAAATCCTCTCTAACTAAGGGACCAGATACTGAGCTTTTTACTCCTTCAAGGTCTTGATCTGTAGCTAGCCCCACTGACTGTGAGATGACTTCTGCTACAGCAGGGCTGGAAGTGCCTGAAGCCACCCTCTTGCAATCACATGGGAATTTCAAGGACCGAATCTGTAGATTGTCATATCCAGTGAATAGCTGGTGTGCTGTCTGTCAGCAAGGAATAGATTAAAGCAGCTGAAAGAAAAACCCCATCAAAAAGCAGCCCCCCCATCCCCAAGAAAAACTTGGAAAAAATCTACCATGTTTGAAAAGCTAAGTAAAAACTCTGGGATTTTGAGAATTTATGACTTTCCCCTTCTTGCCCCCAACAATCTGAAGAAAGTCCATCATCCTTCCTCCCTGTTTCTGACAGGAAATATTTTAGTTTGCTATTTTCCTCTGTTAGCATTCAATCAATAACAGGATCAAACTACCCACTGCAAGTTCATCCCTTTCCTTACTGCATTGCTGCTGTTTGGATATGGGGAATAATTAACTGCTAATCATAGTGATGTGGCTGCTGTAACCTAAAGTTTCCGTCACACCAATACCCTATTGATGGATAGACAGTGGTTGAGCTTTCTGCCATAGAGACCATGGGTCACGTCAGGGTGGGCACCAAGCATCTCATCCTGCACCACTGTGGCGTCGGGCCTCTGCTGGCTGTGGTTCAGCAGCGACAATGACAGCTATTTCCCTGCCTACCTTCCTCCAGAAGAAAGGGAAAAGAGGAGGAAGGGTTTTTTTTGTTCCTGGGGGATGAACTTCTCCAGCAGCGGCCACAGGATGAGGAGCGGATGCTTTCTGTTTGCGGTCCCTCCCACTCCTCCACAGGCAGGCTTCAGCTAGAATAAACCAGTATTTCATGAACCTTTGAAGGGCACTTGTCTTCTGAGTCACTTCCCTTTCACCCAGCAGGCTGCAGCAAGCTGAGGGATGTTCTCAGGGATGTGCTCAGACTTTCATCTTGCAGTGGCCATTCAGCCTCCCATGGCCTTTTCCATGTAAGTGGCAGCTTCACCTTTGCCAATAAACATCTTCCTTTCTTCTGGCATTTTCCAAGACAGTGGAAAGCTAGGACCATTGGGAACATACGGAGACTACATTAGGCGCTTCTCCTGGCCTCTGAATGTCCCCTCCTTGCTTTCTTCTAACTGCACATCATTTGTATCTTAGCAGAAGGATCTGGGAGCAGTGCCATTAAAAGAGGTTGCCCTCTCCCCTGTCTTCTGTGTCAGCTGCTGCACAGTAGGGAAGTGCAGCTTCTTGGAGCAAGAAGTCACACACACCAGCAGTGCTCCATGTGCATCCCATGGACTGCCATGATCAGGAATCACGTTCTTCCATTGTTCATGATTTTACATCATGCCATTAGAGAAAATCCTGATGTAGTAATGCTCTTGGTTCTCTTTTCTGTACCTGAAATTGCCAATTACACAAAATAGTTTGTGATTAGCCACCCCCATCCCCCAAGACCCAAGCACCTTTTGAGTTAAATTGCCCAGAGGTCTGTTTTCTTCTTGAACAGTCCAAAGACTTTAATTTGATAATGTCAAGATTTTTACCCTCCAAATAATTCTTTTGGCTTTAATTAAAGATTTTTTTTTTTCCTTTGCACTAGACTGATGCTAAACTGGCTTCACTAAATCTTCTTATGCTGTAAGTACCCGTGACCCAGATAAACATGTTTAAAAATGCAACTACTGAAACTACAGTATGTTGCCTTTCTAAGATGCAGCAAGAGAAAGACTAAAATAATTCTGTATCTTTACAAGGGTACCAGGTAGCATCTTATCATTAGAAGCAGATTCATAGACCAATTTAATTATTTTTTAGATTACATGTAGAAATCTGCCTGAAAAAAGTGCTACTGAGTTCAGAGTCTGAAGCTTGAAAGTTACAAGGAGGCCTATGGAAAAAAATAACTTTTTCCTTTTATGTCCTTTTGCGGCATAACAGGGCCTTTTGAAGAAGAAGGAACAACTGTGTATTTAAGAGCGCATTGTAATGCAGCCACACAGAGTCAGGAGCATACAGGCAACCAGGAGAAGGTCGAATGTCTGCTCTTCTTGGTGCCTGAATTGGCAGCTTCATTAGTTTTTTAATGTAAAGGCTGGGCTCTAGTTCTAGCCAAACCTGTTCGATGTCCACAGCCCACCTAAAACCAATGCCTGGAAGAGACACCCATCCTTCTCCACTTGCTGTATCAAGGAACAAATGTTGCCATAGGGCCTTATTTAACTATATTTAGGTGAACCCTTTCTGGGAGCCCCAAAATTGTGGTTAAGGGGGTGCTGCCTGCTGTTCCAGATGCATGTGTTTTGCATGTACAAGTGTTGCCTGGAATGTTCTGGTAGAGTCTTATTTTGCCATGGGAGCATGCCTACTCCAGCCACCTTATTAAGCTCTGATTACACACAGCTACTGCTGCTCCGAGAGCTAAGGCTTTGGCCAGACCTTCTCTTTCTGGTAATTATTGCTCAAGTCACAGCCAGCGTGGAAGAAATGGACAGAGCTCAGTGTTCAGCCTGGCCCTGAGCGGCCACGATATACACTATTGGGAGCAATTGGATAATAAATAACCTTTAATTAGTGCTGATGATGCAAAGGGTCCTAATCCCTCAGTCCCTGTTTAGACAGCTAAACCCAAACAGCCGGCCTCCAGTACCTCGTTGCCAGCATCCCACAGTACTATGTTTGGTGCTGCTGGGGCTGCTATGTTGGTGTCGCTTTAGTGTCACTGTCATGGAGAGGAGAATGGTTTCCTGGAGCTACTCCTCTTCCTTCTTCCCGCCCCTTGGTCTCTGCCAACCTGGCAAAACCTTCATCCCAGAGCAAAGGCCAAATCATCTTTAATCACTCTAAGGACAGGGCAGGGTTTACCATGCATTCATTGTACTGGGTGACTTTGGGGTCTTTGAAGATTCACCCCCTCCCGCACCCTTTAATTCATTTTTGGTAGCAGCATGCTCTCCTGCTTACTCTGGTTAGCATTAAGCTATAAAATTGCTAATGTCAGACAAAAAGTCAATGGAGGCTATTGATTTTTCATGCTTTTGCAGCATGCTGCAGGAGCCTTTCTACTGGACAGGCAGAACACCCAGTATGGCAAGATGGGTGTTTCCTAGGACCCATTCACCATGTCCGTGTACCCCATGAAGCCATGAGCACCAGCACTGACTTTGCTAGAGGAGTCTGGCCAAATGCCCTAGCCCAAACAGAGCCAAGTGCTGTACCCAGCAGCTGGCAGCTGGCTGCTATGCCTTCAGATTACTGCAGTTAACCTGCATGAAGTGTTTTCTGGTAAGTGCACCATGTGGAGATGGCCTCTTTAATTGTATGAGTCAGCCAAGGAGATTGGTCATTGCAGGTCAGCCCATCCTCCCCATTGCAAAATATTGTGGCTGCTGAGTTTGGGCAGCTCTGGTACCCTCTCGAGGTTGGGCACATCTTGGCAGAGAGCTCAGCTGCTGGTTTTTGGTCAGTCACACCTGCAGTGGTGGCCAGCCTTCCCTTCCCCATGCAGCTGTGGCCAGCAGCTGTCCGCTCGGTTTCTCAGACTATGGATCACAACACCTTTTGGTGGAACGTTCAGTTGGGGTCACGGACAGTTTGTGCTCGCCAGTGAGCAGCTGTCTTCTCTTGTTTGGCCAGTGGTTTGGTATGTGTGACTGGCTACTGACATGGTAAAAAACAGAGGTTTTCCTTGGTTGCCGCCTTAGCTCTCTGGGCTTCTTTTGCAGCCCCTGTTGTGGTGCAGCTTGTTCCTGCTGTGTCTCTTGTACCACAGACTGCTCTGATTTCTCTCAGTGACTGACCAGCAGTGTCCCCTGGGAGCCCAGTGATGTGGCACACACTGCTTTGGCACCTCGCAAACTGCCCACCCTGCGCATGAGATGCCTGCACAGGACAGCCCAGCTGGAGCCATGGAGTTTCTTGGGGCAGTGTGATGCAGACCCATATTTACATGCAGGAGGAGCTGAAAGGTGCAGCAGCCACAGCTTAGCCACCTGAGCAGGGGGACAAGTGCAGAGCCCTGATGATGCCTGCCCTGCTGAAGAGATGGTGAAGAGTTTCTGCAGGAGGCAAGGGCTGGGGGCATCTGCCCTCTTCCTTTGCCAACAGCAAGCTTTTAAATGAGCATGGTTGTTTTCTCTAACACCCCACAAAGAAAATACTGTATATTTTGCATTTTTTGGGTGCTCTTGCTGTTCCTAGCTGCAAGAAAGGGTGTCATTTTTGTAGCTGAGCTTGTCTACCAACATATGGATTTGCCTGAGGCAAGACGTGCATGTGCTGTTTCTCATGACTTATACAGGCTATAGGCAGTTCTTATTCCCTGAAATTATTATGTAGTTAAAATTACTTCCTCCTTGTTTTGCTAATCTCCCAAGCTCCACTTGTGCTTCCCTCTGGTTACTGTCAGCTACTCACTGCTGTAGAGCTGCAGTAGTTCAAGCTGTAGGTCTCCATCTCTGCTTCTCTGGCCAAACCCAGTACATCTGTCAGCCACCCTGGGATAAGGAGGGTTGGACAGGCATGAGAGATACCCCAAGGCTGTCCCCATTTTGTGGGGCACATCTGGTAGTGGCCCCATTCTGTGGGAATGGTCATTGCTGTTGATGACCTTGCATTGTGTACCCAGGATGAAGGAGAAGCGCCACACGTGCATAGCTCATAGCTTTGGGGCAGGCTTGGGGTCAGTGGTGAAATCCTGTGCCTAAGGGAAGAGAGGACTGAAAATGGTTAAGCCTGGGAGCAGCAATGCTGATGCTGTGGCAGATCCCCACCCCCAGTACTGTATGAAGAAATGCTTAGCTCCAGCTACATGAAAGGCATATCAGGAAAGTGTATCATTGCCTGAAACAGAATATACATACAGTAGGAGAGACGGAGGTGCCCTCAGACCTGCTGTCTTGGAGCTGCCTCCCAAAAGGGCTTTGATGGGGCTGACCTCCCCCTCAGCCTGCTTTTACACAGCTCCTGTATTTGCATTAGTGCAGGAGACGAGGGGAGACAGCCTCAGGTCCTGCTCTCCTGTTACTGCAAGGATAAGCTAGGACATGGTACAGCCATGGAGGTTTTTATTTGTGAGTTATTTATTTGACTTTCTCAAAGGAAGAGCCTGTGAGAAGTATGTTCTTCCCTAATAGAGCATCACCTTATATTTTCATGGCAGACAGTCAGCTCTACCTGCTCAGGTGGCCTGAAGAATCAGAGATTGAATGCAAAAAAAATTACTTCAGAGCTGCACTGGTTTACTGGCAGGTTGGGTTGGGGTTTTATTTATTTATTTATTCATTTATTTATTAGTCTTCTCTATTTTTTATATCCTTTTCTTTGTTGTTGGTAAAGGAACAAAGCTGCGCTGTCAGCTTTCTTCCCTCACAGTCTGCAGTCTGTGTACCAATATTTGGTTCTCTGGAGAACCAGCCATGTGAGGAATTAACACCAGGCTGCAGCCCTGTGTGCCCTTCCGTGCTGGCTTGCAGGGCTTCCTACAACCAGAGCTTCATGGCTGCAGGGCAACAACACCTCAGTGGGAGAGCTAAACTGTAGTCATGCTGAGGAGTGTGTTGCTAAACTGCTTGCTAAGGCTGAGCTGAACAGCCAGATACAAAATCTCCCAGTCAGATTTATTAGAGTGGCCTGGTGACGTTCCCCAGAGGACTTACAATCTATGGTGATGGATGACACCGATCCATTAACGTTGTAGTCTCATCTGGGAAAGATGTAATTGTCGTTCTGCATCCTGCGGTTTCCCTAAGTTTTTCTGAACACGTAATAGCACACATCGCAGCGGAAATTGCTGGTGAAAAATGCTGCAGTAAATATGTCACGGGCTCTATATCCTACGGCAGTACACTCCTCTTCTGCAACCACGCAGCCATCATTAAGATAGGGGAGGTGATAATAACAAAATTTGGTACACTGCATTCATCGTGATGTATGTGCTCTCATAAGGTTTGATGGAGAAGCCTGGGCAGGACCGACCTTGTTTCCTCTTGCAATACACATCTGCAAATTATGTTCGTGTTGGCTGGTTCATAATATCAGGAAAAATAATATTTACTTTTACCTGCAGCAGCAGCGCTATTTTTTACAGCACTGGGTGCCCTGCCTGCATTGCCTGAAATACAGCCCTTGTTTTCTGAGTAGTCAGAGTCTGGATCTCTGATGACAAAGAGCATTATTACTTTTTTGTGTAGTCTGGACACACTTTGGAATGGTTTCCCTGTCGTGCAGTGCAAGCAGTGTGTCAGTCAGAGCTGGGATACTGAGCTGGAGAAGACTCATTTGAACTGGCCAGAAGGTCTCTCTTATAGCATCGAATTAGTAAAATTCAGTCATTAACAGTCACACTTAGGCAGACTGTAAGTGTTCCAGCACCAGGGAAACAAGATGAAGAGGGAGGAAAAGGCCCACTGGAGATATGCAACTGCAAGTAGTGGCCAGCAGCTAGACTGAGAGAGAAGGCAGCCCCATGCCATCGCAGTGAGTGTGGCATCTACTGTGCCCACTCATCTTCAGGAGTGATGGATAATCTGGACTGCAGTGGTAACTGGAATTGAAACTGAGGTCTGTATTTTGTGCTAATTATGTGCCAAAACAACCACTGCCCAGAAAATCTCATAGTCAAATGGATGAGGCAAGAGGCACTAGAGAGGAAATACTTGCATGCCTGCATGTGCACATGGGGTGTTTGTAGGTGTTAGAGGTAACCTGGACCAGTTAACTGAACAGCAGTAACCCCAGTGAACCTGAGATGCAACAAGACAGATTTTCAGTATTTTCTGTTACATACAGATTCATGGTCAGAGGCGTCTCTATTTCTCAGTTCAGCATAGGGGCTTCTAGGAGAGTAAAAGTGGTCTTTGTGGGTGAAAACGTTGAAAAGTCATGAGGCCTTCTTGTTACATCCACCAGCACTGTTGTGCTGCTTCTCATGCTAGTCTTACCTTGAATTCAGTCAGAAGGTTGACATCTTTCATACATCATGGCATGACGGAGAGAAGGGGTTATTTCTCTACCCCTCAAAGTCAAACCAGGAAACACTTGGTACAAATGCTGTGATGAAAGCAAGTGTGTAAAAAAAATGTGAAATTCAAAGAAAAAAGCTGTATTTTTCCTCACATCACAGAAGTCTTCATTTTTCTGGCTCTTTTAAACAAAATCCCTGCAGCTGCTTACAGATTTCGCAAGGATGAAAACAAGGGGCTTGCTTGAAAGGTTTTTCCATCCACACATTTTTAGCGGGGGTGATACAAGAGTAGGGCAAGCTTGAAATCTGACATGGGCCTTCTTTCTGCTGAGGATCACTGCTCTTATGTAGCCAATGAAATGTTGGGTTTGGTTTATCAAAGTGATCAGGGAGGGGGTAGTAGGAGAGTCAGTCTAATAAATCTGAACCAATGAACATAAAACTTGATCTTAAGGTGACAAGTTGAAGGAGCATTTGGTTACTTATGCCAGTGGGGAAGGATGAAGTATTAAATAACAACATTTCGCACTGGGAGAGGGAAGACTCTTCTATCCTTTTCCTCCTCAAGCAGTACCCAAGTACACAAGATGCTCCTGTGCCTTCATACCTACCTGTGCTCCCAAGTGGGACCCTGTCCCACAAGAGAAGAGAAACTGATGAGTCTGTTTTCGGTCCCCATCTCTTCAGCCCATCCCTAAATCTTGTCATCAGGGACAATATCTATGCCACAGACAGCCACCAGACCTATAAGTAGAAGAAAGGATTTGCCCTTTTTGGCCTATTATGGGAAGCATGCATATGGTTAATCACCTGCATGTCCTTACCTGTGGTCTTAGACAGAGGCATTTGTTCCTCACCATAAAATCATAAAATAGATTGGGTTGAAAGGGACCTTTAAAGGTCACCTAGTCCAACCCCTAAAAAGGATCTTCTAGCTGGAAGGTTCAGGTTTTTTTCACTTGATTTTCTTTTCTTCTCATTATTTATTTATTTAAGCCAGGACAAAGAGAGGTTATGTGAAAATGTGGCTGTCAGTTGATATGAGTTACAGAGGTGTCAGATTTGCTGTTCTAACCCCCCCAGCTTTAAAATACAGTAAAACTGGTTTCTTTCTCTCTGTCTCAAGAAGGTTTAGAATGCAAGACAAGCTTATGGGGAGTTCTCTCAGCAGTGCTGAGGTTAGCTTTCTTCTGGCCTTGTCTGCGCCAAGATAAAGTGGTCTTTAATTGGAGCTGGCATGCCATAAGAAGGGGATTGGAAAAGTTTTGCAGTATATCTGAGGGGCTGTGGCTCTCAGGGGTGTATGGTTCTGGTGGCATCTCACTTTATTGATGGATTTTGAGCTGGTGAAACTGGTTTATCCCTTGAGGGTAATGCTTTGCTTGTGCGGCTAGTAGGGAAAGAGCCAAAACAGCCAAAACAGTGTTGGTATAAAGAGGCAAAATCAGATGTTCTGCATTCCAAAGTGTCATGGCAGTTTAAAAATCAACTTTTAGCTTTACCTCACTAACCTGCTGACACTTGATAACTGGCCTGTGAGGGTTCCTGTCCCTCATAACCAGCAGTGAAACAGATTAAGGTAAACAAGATCAGTGAATGACGATCTTTGCCACACTGATACTAATTCTGATTTGGATGTTGGAAAAGATCAAATGAGGGTAGTAAAAATATCTGAGCTTGAGATCAGTGGAGAGGGTCAGGACAAAATAGCGAGCAGAGTGAGCAGAGAATAAACCTCTGCTGGGGAGCTAATGAGACTTTGAAGTTGGTTCACTGACATCAAACTTGGAAATCTTTTGTAGGAACTGAGATGCTTTAAGGACTGTTTAATAAAACACTTGACTGGGAAAGGAGCAAATATTTTCTCAGGCTTGCACTGAGTGCTTTTTGTTTTGGGTTTGGGGGGAAGCTGGGCTTGCAATTACATTTAATTGAGATCCTTTTCCTCTTGTTATCATTGGTGTATCAATTGCTGGGAAAACAAAGTGCATGGGTTTTAAAATTTATTGTAAAGTAGTGGCTCTTGTTTGTTTTGTTTAGCTCTGTTCTCAAAACAGCTCATTTTTCTTTGCTTTGCTGGTGAATATAATGTTTTGATTGAAAATGATACTAAATAATCAGTTAAATGGGATATTTAATGACAGGGAAAATTGTTTAAAATGATTTTTTCCCATAGGAAAATCATGCACTTTACTTTTCAAGCCAAAGAAGTCTTTTAATGCTAGCATGAGTCTGCATTCCTCCTACGGTCTCACTCCAAAAGTAAACACATGGTTGCACCACATGTGTGAAAACTGTGGAGGTCAAGGTATAGAAAAACTCAGGAGCTCCAATGCAAAATAGATTCCCCAGAGGAAGTCCAGTTTTTCCGTAATAGCATTTTAGTTCAGACTTTCTTAGACTCAACCTGCTGCCAGTTTGTCTTCTCTTTGGGGAGCTGGCCTACAGTATAAGCGGAGAGCAGTGGGTATTTGCCTATATGGACTTCGAGGAAGGTCTTTGACACTGTCTCCAATATGATCCTTACAGACAAGCTGTTTATATGTGTGCTGCATGATCAGACAGTGAGGTGCAGAGGAAACAGGCTGAATGGCTGGGCCCTGAGGACAATGATGACTGATCAAAATCTAGCTGGAGGCCAGTGACTAATGGTGTATCTCTGTGGTCAGCACTGGGTCCAGTCCCACTCAACACCTTCATTAATGATCTGGATGACAGGGCAGAGCGTACTTACAGCAAGTGTGCATATTTCATTAAACTGGCAGGAGGGGCTGATACACCCAGGGGTCATGCTGCCATCCAGAACGACCTCAGCAGGCTTGAGGCTTGAGAAATGTGCTGACAGGAGCCTCATGAAGTTCAACAAGGGGAAGTGCAAGACCCTGCACCTGGGGAGAAAACAACTCCAGGCACCAGGATGTGATGGGGGACATCCCTGTTTAAACACAAATGTGGAGTGTGAAAGCTGCACCGAGTTAGAAGAGCCTGCTAGGTCACAGGGACATCACCAAACCAGGTAGCACATGACTCATCAGTAATTATGGCTGGCAAGTTTATATTTGTCCTTCACACGTCAGGTTTAATACATCAGATTTCTGTGCGCTGTCTCTGCCTCAGAATGTGAGTTCAGCTTACTGCAGGCTGAGCAAGCTGCTGCTGTTCAGGCATTTCCGTGCTATGCCAAGGGGAAAAAATAAACCACCATTCAAAAGGTATTTTCAGAAACCTCCTGCGAGGTTTCTCCAAGCATGACAATTTGGAGACCCCAGGAACTGGGATGTGCTGTGGATATAAGAAACTTGAGCATTTGGGAATAGCAAAATCAATCTCGAGTAAGTTCAAGGTAGTCCTTTTATTAGAATGCCTGCTCTCTGTAATATTATATATTGCATGAGATGTGGTCCTTTTGAAAGTTGAAGACAGTCAGTTAAGTGTTATATCCAGTTAGTGGAGTAATTAGTGAATGGAGCAGAGGAAGAGAAAAGGCATGTGCTACCTCCCTTATGGTTGGGGTATGTCACATTTTCCTCTGCAAATGTAGGGTTTGGTTGATTTTTTTAGGCTTTCAAATTTGGTATAAAAATTCACTATAGGTTGAAACTTGTCAGGCAAATTCTCGATTCCTTCCACAGCATTTGCCGTCTGTCTTGCATATATTGCCCTTGGGAGTAAAGACACTGGTGTGGGCCTGTGATAGGATTTCTTTTTTCAATTGGTCTGATTTGTTTTTAAATGAGGAGAAAGTGAGTTCTCTCCTCCTCAAAACGGATTGCTAAGTACAGGCTGTTGACAAAAGCAGTATAGCTAGCAGATACATGATTCTAACACAGCTCTTTGCAGGCAATTAGCCGGTGCAATAGGCAGACCACTGTGGTATTTCTCAGATGAACTATTCAAAAGACCAAAGTATGATCAGCCAGTCCAGCTGCTGCATTTGAGAATGATTGTGCTGTGTGCTGAAGCAGTGTATACATATTGTCAATGTCCCATCCATGACATGCCATTTTGCACTGCCATAATGAATTCCTTTCCCTTGTGTTCCCCCAGGGCTTAACAGCCTGGATGGGAGCCTTGACACAAAACAGGTTCTCCTCCCGAAAGGATCCATAATGCAGCAATGGAAAATAAAAGAGTACCCGTTGCATGAGCTGTGTCAGAGCCTTGTTATTCCTCTGGTGTCTTCTGAAGTTAATGAGATGCTCTTATTTTAATTGCTTCTCAGCAGTATCCACCTCATCCTCCATGCTACAGCTCATGTAGAGAGATAAATAATGTGGGGCAACATGTAGGTGCGTGGTGGGCAAAGAATGTTGTGCAGAGGGATGGGGAGCAAAGGCTACAGGTATAGCTTTTCATGCCAGTGGAGATACCCCAGTGTGGTCCTCCCTCCTCTTTCTGGCTGATACCAAAGAGAATTCTGCCTGTCTTTGCAATATCTTTCTCACCTTGCTTTTGTTCACTTTTGAATTGTGCCTCCTAAATCTTAAAGGGGAGTTGCTGGGTATTTGAGTCAAGAGAACAAGGTGGGAGAAGGTAGGGTTAAACCAGGATGTTTCCTTAGTGGAGATGTCCTGGGATCAGCTATAACAGTTGTTTTTCTCCTTCCTAGTAGCTGGTGCAGTGCTGTGTTTTGGCTGTAGTCTGAGAACAATGCTGATAACACACTGATGTTTTTAGTTGTTGCAAAGTACTGCTTACCCTGATCAAGGACTTTTCAATCTCATGCTCTGCCAGCGAGGAGAGGAACAAGAAGCTGGGAGGAAGCAGAGACAGGGCACTTGACCCAAACTAACCAAACAGGTATTCCATACCACAGCATATCTTGTCCAGTATATAAACTGGGGGGAGTCACCCAGAAGGCTNTGATCAAGGACAATCTCATGCTCTGCCAGCGAGGAGGGGCACAAGAAGCTGGGAGGAAGCAGAGACAGGGCACTTGACCCAAACTAACCAAACAGGTATTCCATACCACAGCATATCTTGTCCAGTATATAAACTGGGGGGAGTCACCCAGAAGGCTCAGATCACTACTTGGGTCAGGCTGGGTATCAGTTGGTGGGTGGTGAGCAAGTGTTCTGTGCATCACTTGTGTTTATTGGTTTCTTTTCCTTTTCCCCTTTTAGTTTTATGTTCTCATCCCTTGTTATTTCCCTTATCATTGTTATTATTGATGGTAGCAGCAGTGGTTTTGTGTTATACCTTGGTCACTGGACTGTTCTTATCTCAAACCATGGGTTTTAACATTCTTTCAATTCTCTTCCCCAGTGCACCTGGAGCAGAGCAAGGGCAAAAGAGAGGACAGTGAGCAAGCGGCTGCTTGCTCTGTTTCTGTTTCTGAATTACCAGCTGGTCTTAAACCATGACAAGAAGACAGAGAAATGCATCCTCAGTGGTTCCCTTTGGTGATGACTAAAGGGGGACAGATCAGACTGCATTTGGTGTCTGACTGAGTTGCCAGGAGGGTGAAGGGCTGGTTGCATTAACAAATGCCCTCCATGTCTCTTCTGCTTTGCCTGCCCCATTACCTTGGAGGGGGTCACCATCAGCCCTCCTGCAAGCAGAGAAGAGGACAAGTTCCACCAGCCCTTCTGGTGCCTCTGCACCTGGCCAAGGTTTGTGTGAGGATATCAAATTTAGCACCACAAATGGTGAAACACAGGAAAGAAGGCTAGTTCACCATTAGCTGTGAGTTGTTGACTCCTCTGTCTTTTCTTGCTTGAGGATTACAGTGCTAAAAGGGCCTGTGGCATGGCCCGGATTGTCAGGCCCAGGTAGCTGAACACATGAATCAGTGGGAAATGCAAGAGGCAAAATGCTGAGATCATCCGTGGTTTGCATGTATGGGGAGCCCATCTGTATGTTATTTATGTAGCGATACCTCCATGTATTTGGTTTGTGAAAACTCACTTTATTCAAATACTTTCTTTTTTTCCTATTTTTTTTCCAACAAAACACCAATAACAATATGGTAAAGCCTTTATTTGTGTATGGCTTGAACGAGACAAACCAAAATTTGTAGAATGGAAGGTGATTTATAGTTGGTCTGTGTCAAAATGTTGCCTACTACTATATATTTACAGCAGAAGGATGCACAAGGAAGGGTGCAGGCCCTGGCATGGCACTGTGGTTGGGTGCATGCCACTCCAGGTGTTCAGCAGGTCTGCTGCCTTCTCATCAGGGATGTTCTCACTATTGCCCTTGTTAGTGGGCTTCTGCTTCAAACATGTTGCTTTTGGCAGGAGTATTAGTGACAGCAAGCAGTGAGTTTTGGCAAAACATTGAAGTCCAAATCTGTGCATAATTTTGTCCCCAGGCTGTTCAATTAAGTCAAGATTTCGCATTTTGTTTTGTGTTTGATACCATGTTTATACTGAAGAGAAACCTTGTTTTTCCAGGCGATGAGATACTGAGCAGGGCATCGCACAAAGAGACCCTTCCCATAGTGTGCACAGTGTAATTTGAATTCTGTGTATATAGCACGATATGGATGAGCAAGCAAAGCACAGTGATGGTTGTGTACAATGCAGTGTTGCAGTCCCACAGGAGGGCATGCAACAGCCCTGAGAAAAGCCTGTTGCGCAGCCATCAGCAGGAGATAAAAAAAATAAGGTAGAGTTATCACCATGCCTTTCATGGCGTTTGTGTATAGCTAACATACCATTTCCTGAACAGTTACACACATCATTGGTTAGTGCCATGAACTTAACTTTTATCAGCACCCCAGTGGGAAAGCCTGGGTTATTTACAATAGGACTCCTTTACGTGTTGCAAGCTTATTTTCAATTAAAACAAACAGCAAATTAAATATTAAGTAGATAGGTAGCAAAAAGGAAAATAATTGAGCTTCTGGCACTGAGGTGTGGTAGACAGAGGAAACTTGAAGGAATTTCACTGAATTGTATTACTGTCATCTGTGTATATTAGGTACATGAAACTTGTTTTAAAAACCAGAAACCCAGCACATACTTCCAATTGATTTTTATTAAAGGAGAAATACAGTATAGCTATCACTGTAAACACCAATGTGGAAAAAATACGTTACTTTAAGTCATTTCCAGTTGACTTAAGGTTTTGTACCATGTACACAGTGTATGTAGTATAAAAAAGAAGCCTAAGAACCACAAAACCTTTCTTTGGACAACTTCAGACTGTCTCTTTACCCCAGATATTCAAACATTTCCTCTTTTGAAGCATGGGGACTTGGATCCTTTTCACTCTGTCTGCTTACTGACCATGATAATAGGTGTTCAGTGTAATATATATTCAGAAACCCTGGGATTCCCTTCTGAGTGAAACTGAACATTGCCTTACAGGGAGCAGGAGGCAGTTGTGCTGGGACCCTGCTGTACTTGGCAGCCTACAGGCTGTGGGAAGGATCATGAACTATTTTAGGTGCATATTTATATATATATATATCATAGCATCATTGAGTGGTTTGGGTTGGAAGGGACCATAAAGCTCATCCAGTTCCAACCACCCTGCCATGGGCAGGGACACCTTCCACCTGACCAGGTTGCTCCCATCCAGTCTGGCTTTGTACACTGCCAGGGATGGGGCATCAATGCCCCATGTGTTATTTTTTGTTCTCTGTAGCTGTCACATGCTCAAGAAGCAGGTACACTGGGAGTACAGAAAGGTACATTTCCACATAGGAAAGGTGAGAAGGGATAAATCCCACCCCAAACCCCTAAACCTGGGTTGAGGACTACACCTCACTTTTCTCATTATCTCCTTCTCCTTGCACAGTGGGGCCCTCCCAGAGGCAGTGTAGGACTGTGACCTCAACAATGTAAATTTGTAGATCCCAGAAAAATAGAGGATCAAGTGTGGAAAACAATATTTGACTATGTTTTAAAAAAAAATCCCAAACAGCAAAACCAAGCCCACAGGCATTTCTTCAAGGTGTCTGATGGTGATAGATGAGCTGCTCTCCTCATCTAAATACTTCCTCTGCCTCCAGCCCTGTCACCATTTAAAGCAGCAATTGTGGGGATTTTATTATGTTTGATACTTTCATCCTCATTGGTGATCTGTCTCTCTCTCCCCGCATCCGTACTGCATGCTAATCTCTCAAGTCTCTTACGCAGCATAATTTTCATCTTAATTTTTCTATTTCTCAACATGAAATGGGTTTGCCAGAGGAACAGGAGGTCGTTTCCTGTCCCTGCCAGATCATTAATTCTCTATGAAAACACGGCAATCTCACACTTCTCAAGCAAACAGAAACATGGGGAAGAGCTAGTGTCATGTGCAAAACACTCAGCTGTGCTGCAGCAGCTGGAGCAGCAAAGATGCTGGGGTGCACTGCAGAAACCACAGGGGTTTAAAATGGTCGTTTTACAAACAGGGAGAGAGAGATTATGTGAGAGCAGGGGGAAATGGCTTTTTAATTCCTTAATCGAAGCAACGTCCTTTTTTATGCAGCTTGAAGGTGCTGAGTGGTCTCTTCGTCATCTTTATTTCTAGAAATAATTGCTTCTCTTTTTTTTCCAAAACAAGACTGGCCCAATTTTTTGTACCAGTACTTGTCACTGTCCGGAGAAGGGTTTGTTTTTTGCTCCTGTTTTTCACTGGTTGGGCATTTCTGCCTGCTGGTAATCTGTCTCAGCCAAGGGTAGAAAAGGAAACAAATAAATAAACCCCCAACTTCGTATTTGTGAATGTTTTCTGCAGAATGTTTCGTTGAGATGAAAAAAATCCAGAATTATTCTCCTTAAGCCAGCAGCAGGAGGGGAAAAGCAATGACTCATCTGTTTACTTTAAAAAGTCCTTTTTGAGAACTCGAATGTGCCTGATAAATTATTAGCATTTTACCCAACCAGCCCCCCCCCCCCCCCCCCCCCCCCCCCCCCCCTCCCTCCCTCCCCCCCCCCCCCCCCCCCCCCCCCCCCCCCCCCCCCCCCCCCCCCCCCCCCCCCCCCCCCCCCCCCCCC
>NDXB01022453.1:163044-187251 GCA_002631895.1 Agapornis roseicollis
CCCCCTTAACTCCTGGCATTTCTGGAGCCTTGTGCTCACCATAGCATCTTGCTGCCAAATCTGAAGATTTACAAGTCTCAGGAGAGACTTGGGAAATTTCCTGCTTCCCTGCCTTGGCAATTTTTTAGCCTTTATTTGTGGGGTTTGAGGGTGTTTTTTTCCCTGTCCCCTTTGCAGGTTTGTCATTTACAAATGTCTGCACAAGCAAATAATTTCTGTAAGTGCCAGAGCCAGCTGAGGTCTTTGCATGCTTTCAGGCTCAGACGCATCCCCAGGCTGGGACCCCTCACCCACCCCTATCATCTCCTGTGATCCCAACACCAGCATGCATATGGGACACGGGGAAGTGCCTCACCCTCACCAGCTGAGCCAGCCAGGCAATGGGAATGGCACATTTTTTGCTCATAGGGAGCAGGATTCAGCTGCGTGCAGGTGGAAAATGTAAATTTGGGGTGCGCCTCGGCTTTCCCATGGTAACGGAGTTGAAACTGGACAAGTTTCCATGGTGATTATTACTACAGCAGGATGCGCCACACACTTTGGGAGAGGCACAGGCAGCGCCAAGACACAGTGGCCAGTCCCTAGCCAAAGTCCGCTGGTGATAGCTCACGGTCTGGAAATCATTTATCCTTCTAAACGAATGGATGCACAGTGCCATTAATTTACTTGTTTGTTTCCAGGCGGAAGGAGGTGTTAATCTTTTTAGGAAATAGGCTGCACATTTCACTGCAGCCACGAGCAGAAAACATCTCTGCCCTTTTTTAGTTGCCATTTGTGTGGTTGATACAAAACGTTGGGCTGTCAAAATAAATTTGAGGTTGTTTTGATTTTTTGTTATTCTTCGGGTCTTTAATGAATCAGGTGCCTGGTTCACATTTCTGTCTCTGGCTAGCTCAGTGGCAAGGTGAGTACTGGGGTTTGGTTTGGTTTTGCTTTGCCACTGACTGGCTGTGCTCCTTTCTCATCCTGCACATGGCAGGTCGGTGACACTCACCTGCTTGCCTTGAGTAAATCCCACCAGGATGAAAAGGAATGAGTGTTCTAGGGGAATCGAGTACAGTTCACCCATGGTGGAACATTTCTTAGCTGTGATATTAGAAATGTGTGTTTTGGTGGCTTTTGTTGTGTTATAACAGTACTCTGTCGCTCTGCTCTGCCGTGCACTGTCATTATGTGGAGTTTTGTTTAAAAAGTGTAAACCAGGCAGCCCAAGTCATAGAATCGTGGGATCACAGAATGGTTAGTGTTGGAAAGGACCTTCAGATCATCCAGTTCCGACCCCCCGGCCTTGTTTCACACTGCATACTGGGGGGTGGGTTTGGCTGTAGGCAGTCCTTAAGCCTTTTAAATTATCTATGTTTACAGCTAAATATAAGTTCCTCAAAACTCTTCTTACAACACTCACGGGCATATGTATATCCAGCATCTCTGTGTATATAGTATGCTGCATTATGGAGCCGTTAGCCTGAAGCGTGGAAATGTTTGATGGCTCTTCCTTGGTGATGGGGTCTTTAAAGGCAATTGCAAATATTATTTTAGGGAGGAGATTTATGTGGTGCCTAAAATATGTTTCTGGCTTGCAGGCCAAATTATGTTGGTGCCGATGCTCCTGGCAGCCTGGAGCCGCCACGGATCTCACTGATGGCGATGTAGAGGCAGTGCCAGCAGAGCCCAAGAAGCCCTGCAACATGGAAGAGCTTTACAAGGAAGCCCCAAACCTGCCAATGGACGTCACCAACTCACCCTCAGCAATGGCCAACAACAAGCTAGAGAATGGGGTGGCCCAGCTGATCACGGCAGAGGCCTGGAATATCAATTCGGCTGACCTGATGAAGAAGGCCCTGTCCCCGCTGGTGACAGTCCCTGCACCCTCCATCCTGACACCACCAGCCGAGTCACAGAGTGGGGTGGCTCTAAAGGTGGCAGCCACCGTGCTGCAGCCCATCTGCCTGGGGGACAGTCCTGTTGTCCTGCCCATCCACCTGCAGGTTGCCGGCAGCGCCGCCCCACAGATGCCGGCCACCAACACCACCACCCCCTACGTGATGACCACGCAGGGCCCTGTTCCACTGCCCGTCCTCCTGGAGCAGCACGTCTTCCAGCACCTGAACTCTCCCCTGGTGCTGCCCCCAGGGGCCACTTGCCCCGCCAGCCCCCTGCACACTGGCCTCTTCCCTGGTGCTGCTCCCCCCGTTGGGCAGCCCCAGCTCCTGGACCCCAAGCCCTCCAGCCAAGCACAGGACACTGTCCTGCCCCCTGTCTTTCAGACACCAGGGTTCGCAGCCGTCCTTCAGGACCTGTTTCCTTCACAGGGCGCCTTGGGCTCTGCCCCCTGCCAGCCCCCCCCGGACTACACCACCCTCCCGCCCCAGGCCTTCAGCTCACCCCTCTCCCCACTGGTGCCCCCTGCTACGCTGTTGGTGCCCTACCCTGTCATCGTGCCCCTGCCTGTCCCTGTCCCCATCCCCATCCCTGTCCCCATCCCTGTGCCCCACGGTGCTGAGGCCAAGGCAGCCCCTGACCCACCCAAGCCGCAGCTCTTCACCGCTCACACCTGCAAGGGCACCCAGACCCCACTGGAGAAGGAGGAGACAAAGCCCTTTGACCTCCCACATCCACGGGAGTTTCCCCAGCTGAGCCGCCACACTGTCATCAAGATGGGCAGCGACAACGAGGCGCTGGACCTCTCAATGAAAGGGCCACCCGCACCCCGGGCCAGCGAGGCTGCCCCACCACCACCACCTGAGGACGGGGCCCTGGACCTGTCTCTCGCCTCCTGTCGCAAGCCAGCGGGTCCCCTTGGGGAGATGGCCAGTACCATCCCCACCGCCGCTGCTGAGGCCGGCGCTCACCCTGTGCTGGACAAGCTCCCCGGCCCAGCTGCCCCCTTCACCCCCTGCAAGCCCCAGGAGGCATCGGGCAAGGCAGAGGGCAGGGGGCCAGGCAGCGGGCAGGCTGAGCTGCTAAGGCAGCCACAGAAGTGGCTGGTGGAGCAGGCGGGCAGGGCGGGCTGCGAGCCCAAGGCCGGCAACAACATCGAGATCGTCAGCACCTCGCAGACAGCCAAAGTCATTGTCTCCGTCAAGGACGCCGTGCCCACCATCTTCTGTGGCAAGATCAAGGGCCTGTCTGGGGTCTCCACCAAAAACTTTTCCTTCAAAAGGGACCTGCCCCAGGACTCGGTGCTGCAGTGCTACGATGTGAAGAGCCCGCCCGAGCCCCGGGACAGCGCCGAGGCCCTCAGGAAACCGGTCAAAAACAGGAGCGTAAAGCTAAAGAAAATGAACTCGCCGGAGATACATATTCTTCCAATCAAGAAGCAACGGCTCGCTGCCTTTTTTCCAAGAAAGTAAATTATGGGTTTTTAGAATTTTAAGATTATTATGAGAAGAGGGAGAAAAAAAAATTAATAAAAAAGATGCACTCGGTTTTAAACTCATTTAAAACTTTAAACTATCTTTGTAAGTTATTTTTGGGGGATGGGGGAGAGGATCGGATGTAGAATCCCTATAAGCTGGGTTGGTTGATTTTTCTTTTGTTTTTCCTTTTTTGTTATTGAATTTTGACTTTTCACGGGAAACTGAATAAAAAGCAACCTATTTTTCAAGCAGATTGCACATTTTGCAGCTTTAATGGAGTAATGGATGAGTCCGAGGGGTAAGAGCTATTTTCACTGCCATGAAGTGCTTTGATGATGTAATTCTTCGGAACGGTTCAGAATGGAGATTTCAAAATAAATGTTTGTACGTGCTAATCGGTGGCAGCATGGGTTTGGTCATTTCTGAACCGCTTGCAGTGCACAGAGGAGCTTTGCCTAAAGGTCTGTAGACTGGAAAGCACCGCAGCTGACTTGTGATGAACCTGAAGTGTTAAGAGTAAAACTAACAGGCTAAGAAAAACTATACTGTCCCGCAGCACTGTTGGAACAGCGCACGTCACCACAGCCACTAGTGATGCGCCCAAATGAGCTTCAGGAGAAGCAAGAGCAAGCGAGCAGTACAGCCCAGTGCACACCTAACGCCAGCTTCATTGCAAGAGACCACAGGAAACTGTCTTAGGGTATTGAGAAATGCTATCAGTCATTGAAAAGAGAAAAGCCTGAAAGTCAGGGGAATTCGGTTGCCTGGGGGATGAGAGGGGAAGGAAAAATCACCTAATTTTTCCCAGCCTGACCACAGATAAATGGAAAAGTTGTTTATTGTTACTCTTTGCTGGCTGAAATCAATGCACGTGGAAGAGCAGAACTGTGTAATGTTATCACGGGGCAGTGTACAAGCCATCCACATCAATGGAGAAATGTGAATGTACAATTAAAATAAAAGTTCTGGTAGGTTACGGTTTTTGCACTTGTGTGTGGGAATGAGCTGGAGATGCATTTTGGTCTGTTGGCTTTTAAGTTCACACAGCTCACTTGTAAAAACCCATCCTGACTGAAGGATGAACGTGAGAGCAGAGAAATTTCCAGTGGGTGCTGCCTTTTTTGTGGCTATATCCCTTACGCAGAAAACCTTTTGTGTTATTATTTCAAATTGCATGTTCTCAGCACCACACCACTTCTCTCTAAATAAAAATAAGCCATTGTAAACCTGTCAGCTAGATGCCATTGCATACTGTGCCTGCCTTTAAGTAGCTGCAGCCAAGCTACTTCCAAGAGTTCTCTTAGACACTTTTGGGAAGGTTTTTGCAGTTGTTCATGCAATGAGAAATTGCCCAAAGAAGCAGCTTCAGGGCTATAAGTCTAATGGCACCCTTAGGCACTGGTGTCATGCTGAAATCTGTTGAAACGTGATGCCAGCAGATGCCAGTTCACTATTCAGAAAAATACATCTGCATTACAAGGTTCAGAAAGGCATTCTGCTTCTCTTTTCCTGGGCCAAAGGATCGCTGCCCTCTTGCTTAATATGAAAATGGAGAACTTTCACATAAGGGTAGCATCAAAATCTGTCAAACTCTTGCTTTTTAAGTATTTTAAAAGACTTTTTTCCTGAAGCTGGCAGAACTGACAATGTTCAGAAGAGCATGAAGTGTTGATGGATTCATGAATGTTTAGTCATCTGAGTGTATTTTCTTTCTCTTTTTTTTCTTCCTTAATTGAAAATACTCTGCTGCTGCTACTTTGTTTCGCTCCTTCTAAGAAACCCTGCTGATGAAATGTGTCATCTTCTGGTTACTGCAGTGCAGAGGCTCAGGATTTCAACATCCCTGGGGATAGCCATCCCAGTTGTCACTGCCCCACTCTATTTCAGCTGGGTCTGTTCCAGTGTCAAAAAAAACTTCTGCAAACGTAGCTTTTCCCCAGGGCTACACCAGATTATTTCAAAAGGAGGTCACAGCGTTAGCTGCTGTCGTTTTTATTTCACAGCTGACAGAAGCAAGCCTAAAAACAGTTCCTGGGATTCTTTTTTTATTTTTATTTTTCAAGTATGTGCTTCTTGTGGCAAGGCCCTAGGCACCCTAAAGAAGGATGGCTTGCTGTCACTGCCCTACAGGCAGGATGTTCAGTATGATTTCTCAGAATTGATGTGATCAAAATGCCCTACTGGCTTATTGGATGCCCCATCCCTGGCAGCATTCAAGGCCAGGTTGGACGGGGCTTTAGCAGCCTGGTCTAGTGAAAGGTGTCCCTGCGCATGGAAGGGGGTGGAACTAGATGAGCTTTAAGGTCCCTTCCAACCCAAACTGTTCTATGATTCTATGATCTGTTGCACTGACCGCCCTGATCCCTCTGGCCTTATGCAGGGGTCAACCCCCACAGCATCCTTGGCCATCAGAGGACACTGCACTGGTGCCCAGCCGATGCATACCCCTCCTGACCAGCCGCAGGGCACATGGGACAGGCAGAGCAGTGCCTGACAGTGACACCACTGCAGGTGCTGAGGCTTTTCCTCTTTCCCTTTGCAGGTCTTTCCTGAGAGCTATTAGTGCTCCCAGGTTAACTTCAGTGCCCAGGCTATCTCCCAGCCTGCCCTGCACACAGTGGTCTCATTTAACTGGATTTAGACCACAGGCCCCAGAAACCCTGAAAACAAATTAGGCTAAATCAGCTTTATGCCATTATAAACCCATCAAAGTGCTGTCAAAACAGTGCCTACAGGCAAGTAATTCAGTTTAAAGCCAACTGTCATACAGTCGTAAAAGCAGAGCAGACCAGCAGCCATGCAACTGCATCTTCTCTAGACCATTACAAGAGCAACTGCAACCTCCCTTCTCTGAAACAGCAGAAACAGAGGAAAAACAGCAGGCTCCAACTATCCTAGCCTCCCATTTATGGGGCTGTCTCCATTAGGGCCAAGCCCCCGGCACTGCTGGCCACCACCAACATCCCCATTGCCACAAGGTGACACAGGCTGGATCCACCCTACTAGAAATGAATGAGCAGAACAGACTGGGCTCACCCACCCCATGGCCTGGCTTTTCCATTGCTGAAATTGCAATGGCAAGGGGAGATATACTGAGCAGCATCTTTCTGGGAAGGCTTAGGGCAGCTCCCACTGCCTCCCCTGCTATCCCAGCCTTCAAGGCTGTGCCATGGGGAGAGGAGCCACGCACCAGAACCTCTCCTGATGCTTAACTCTGTTGGACAAACGACACTAAGTAGGGGCCATTTGCCTCCCACCATCCCTTATGTGTGAAGCACAAGTCCTACATCCCATCAGCATGGGGGAGAAGCAGCCACAGAACAAGATACTTAATTATACCAAGACTGAGCACTTCCATCTCCTCCTCCTCGCCTCTAGCAGCAATTACAGATTTTGTATATTGGGCCATTAATTTTCTACAGGGCTACACTGTAATGCTTCTGAAACTTCTGCAAGAAGAGGACACGGAGCTGCACTCATGATATATGGAGCTTCCATTTCTTGTGGCTGTTAATGGAGACATTAATACCTCTTGTGAAGTTGAAGGGAAAGTCATTAAGCTGTAATGGTAGGAGGAAGATGTTTTACAATGATGGGTATATGCAAGGTAGAGAGGAGCAGTGCAGACCCTCAAGGGCACCCCTTGTTGGCTCCAAGCTTCTTTGTGTTGGACTTTGGGTGTGAGTATTTATTAGAGGCTGGCTGAGAGGGGATAGGGTTGCAGGTGTGGGTTACCTTTCCCTCTGCTCTCTTCAACCTGTCAGACAGAGGCTTCTCAGGAAGACAGACACCGAATCTGAAGAGGGGAGCAGGGCTGTACATCTTTTCAGTGGGACAGCATGCTGGGCTATCTAATCTAGGGCAAGCTTTGCCTACAAAGATGATCCTTGATGCCCCTTCCAATCTGGTATTCTATCATTCTGTGACTTCAGGCAAAAGCCATGGTACATGGCAGCCTTAAGAGTGGGAGAGCTCAAATGCTCCAGCCTGCAGCTTTCCTTTCCAGTCACCGTCCCTGGCAGTGCCCAGGGCACAGCCCCGGCCTCAGGGGTGCACAGCTGCTTCAGCACAGGGAGTTAGCTGTGAGCAACAGAAGTTAATCCAAAAGAAGAATGAGCATCTTAGCCAGAGAACTGACTTGGTTTTAGGCTGAGAGAACAAACAAGCAGTCAGGTAAGCAGCAGACAATTATGAGTGCAAGGAAAAGGTGGAGAATGGGGAGATGAAAGTAGGAAGTGGAAGCTGAGGTAAGAGCCATCTCCAGGCCTGTTAGCGCTGCACCTTTAATAAAGTTAGCAACCAGCCAGCCAGAGAATGAAAGGGAGAAGCAAAACTGTGGCCCTTGGCCACAAGTAGATGACAGACAGAAAAGGAAGGTGTCAACTTCAAAAATAAGGCTCCAGGGCAACTTGGTTTAGTGAGAGTGGAAAGAAAAGAGAACACTGAGCACTGGTAATGCTTTCTTGGCCTAAAGGCAGCTGAGAAGCAAGGGCCAGGGGAGGTGGTACATCAAATCACACACACACAGAGCATGCAAGGCAGTGTGGACTTCCTCCTCATGCCCTGACACAGCAGGGGATGGGAAAGGGCAACAGGAAACACAGCCTAGCAGGAAGGGAAGGGGAAGGAGAAGAGCAAAGGCATCCATTTCTGCATATCCCAGGCCTCAAATGACCTGTGACTGTGTGTGACTGAGGCTCTCCTACCACCCCTGCTCCTATCAGCTATGAAATTGATAACACCAGTATATCTTCCCATCACTGCTAACTTTCTTTTAACCACTTCTACCCATTTTCTACTCAGCCCACCAAGCACTGGGATGGCCACACCACCTTGCAAAACCCTGCAGAGATTTGACCCACAAGGGCTCAAGGAGCAGCTTCACACACTTGCATGTGAAAGATTTCAGGGGAAACTGGCTGGCACACCACGCACTGAAGGGAGAGATTCAGAGGAGCCTGTGCCCCTTCACTTGCACAGAGGTACCTCAGGACAGTGCTCTGACAACAATAAGAGGCTCATTACCAGTCCTCATGAAGATTCTTGGACAATGAAAATAGCATAAACCAACGTTGCATAATATCCTGGTGCCAGATGGTTTAGTTTCTTTTTGTGCTCAAGTTTATAAAAACATGCTGAAGGGCTCTGTCAAAGCCCTCATTTTCCTCTGGCTGGGATCGGTTCCTGCCTTCCCCAATGCAGCCAGCCTGCCACTGTGACATTACTGATGTTAATTTGTGCAATCTGCTTTTTTCATTCACCTATTACTTTTTTTCCCAATGCTTCCCCTTCTTCTTAGTTAAAACTGCCTTTCTCTTAGACCATGCAACTTGCTCTTAATGCTGAAACTTGCAATTCTGAGTACACCGGGGCAGCCCTACACACACACACACACAAGCAAATTCCCTAATTTTAGTGTGCAAAACATATTTTCCACAGTTGTTAAAATCCTGGTATCACAGCCTTGCTAGGAAAATCCATTCTGTTGTTGGACCATCTGAAACATTTCTTCATGTATGGGGAGAAAAATTACTAATCACTAAAATATTTAGCACTGCTTTGTGCCCATATACCCCAACCTCTCCTAGAATAATATCCTGGAGCTGAAATTATCAGGATACTTTCAAAATGAAAGGGGGAAATTAAAAAAGCAAATGGCAGGGTACAATCTAATCAGATATCTGGAAGGGAGCACTATTTTACAGGTAAAGCATTAGTTTTCTCTGTTAAGAAGTGCATGTTTCCAGGAAAGCACCGATAATGGACTCATTGCATCCCCACATCAGCCTGTGCCCAGCCCCCCTTGCTCCTGGGATTACTAATGTTCCTTAACCCACAGCTGTTTCAGAATGGTCACATTTTCTGCATTATTTCAGTATCATCCTTCCCACCACATCCTTGTCAATGGAGTTTCCATCTTTTTTTGCTTAAGAACCAAAGACAGGCAACATTTTGTCTTGGTCTGGCATCTCACAGACAAAGGCTGTGTCACTCTGACAAAAAAACAAGGGAGGTCCTTCCTTCCAGAGCTTACATACTGCAAGAAAACCCCTAAAAGTAAGCATCCCATCAGTGAGATCCCATCAGTAAGTATAGGAAAGCTATGAATTTTTGAGGCTTATGATACACAAGTGATTTCCTGTTTGAGAAAAAGGAAAGCCTTCCTCCTTTCACAGTTATAAAGATACCAGGTAGATTCCTCATTCTTTAAACAAATGCTTCAAAGGAAGTACCTTGAAATCTTGATCTATACAGCATGGATCAGCATAAAAAAGCATGTGCCTGTCCTTCAGAGACCCTTTAAACAAGAGAGATGCAGCAGTGCTCCAACTGTGCAACAACCAAGGTCCAAGAGAACAGAAATATTCTCTATGGGTAGACTTTTTTTCTGGGCATCAGGACTTTTGAGTGAGAACCCTTGTGTGGTGGACCACAGGACCCGCCAGCATTTCTTGGTCGGTACACCAACTAGGTCCTTCACGTAAGGGCATTGTTCCATCTTACTTGAAATGAACCGCACATTAGGTAGCAAATTAGCTCACAGGTTGCAGCTAAGTGAGATGGGTATCAACGGTCCCATTATAGATACTGGAAATACAGTCAGTAAAACCAATAGAGTCAAGAGAGCTACTCATTGCCTTGTAAAACAGATGTTGGTACGTGGTCAGATCACTCATACCCTCAATTCAGTCAGCTAGATCTCTATGGACTACAATGAGAGAGTGTACACAACTATGATATAAAGACATGAAATTATATGAAATTAAACCCAACCCTGTATTCCTAGGTTTTGGCTCTTCAATTGGCTTGGCTTTAAAAGAAATCACATCAAGAAGGAGTTGGTAGCAGCAGCTCATTCAATTGGGAAGAAATACTTCAGAGACAGAGAGAGGATGAGCCAAAAATTGGGTAGGAAATTACAAGGATTCAGTCCATGTTTTCAGATTAAATCATGTCAAGATAAAATACTTCACATCCCTGACATGGTTCAAAATGTTAATTTCTAAATTTCCTCTTTAAAATCTCAGCTCAACACAAACAGTCAAAGACACTAGTCATGACTCAACAGTCAGTGCATCCAAATCTGAAACAGTTTAAGTTAGTATATCCACCTGGTTTTCTCCTTTATGATTTTCCATTACTTCATTCTTCATATATTTTCCTTCCCATGTTTATTGCATGCAAACCCTATCAGTCATCCCAGGCTTCCATTTCTGTTTTCTTTCAAAACATTTAAACTTTCCCCAACTTGTTCATTTCCTGTAGCCAACCACCACCCAGGCAAAGACAGTTTACAATTAATACACTATAATGAATGCAAAGATGTATGAAAGTAATATGTTCCCTTTGGCTGAGCTGGTCTCTTGAAAATAAACAAAGAACTGAGAGAATTCAATTTAAAAACCTACCACAAACTAACAACCCCATCCCAAACCAACCAAAACCATACACCCCACCATTGCCCACTGAGCCTAACAAGTGATATGCCCCAAGTACATTTCAGTGACCTATCTAGTATCTCGCCCTGAAAGTACTAGCATAAATCAAGGGCAGACTGAAACTGAGCACGCACTTACTATTTTTTCCACCCCCACTATTTTGTTCATGAAAGCTCAGGGACTTAAAGAGGGAGACTGACAGACAGAAAAGCATTTGCTAGACCACACCTTGAGTAACATTGCCTAAGTGAGAGGCATCTGCTTGCAAGAGAGTACCATCAACATTCTCAGTCAAGGAATGAGAGCAGCAGCAGTAGTTGGTATGTATATCAGAGATAAAACAAACAAGCTGCAGAGCCCCTTTCTTACTTTTCAAAACATGCAGAAGACGCACATGCAAAGGTCTTTCCCTCAAAAGGGTCTCCAATAAAGGGAAGACTTGTTTGGCAGCATTGGTTTGGAGAGATGGAAGTTGAGAGTGCAAATCTGTTTGAAACCCCCACGCTTAGGGACCTGGACAGCATTATCACAACTGCCTGGGGAAACTCAGTGACTCCATAAACTGAAAAAAGCTAACAATGAGAAAGGGAGAAATCTAGTAAAATTATGGCCTTTTTCATTTGAGCACCAGACTTCCTAAAGGTGTGCCACCATTAAGATTTTTCCCAGTACCTTGCCAATTGCTTCAGCTTCCACCTGGGAGGATAGATGAGCCTTTGTCCTTCCAGTTCTCGACCTCAATGCTGAGACTGCCAATGCAAGGAAATGGCAATTATCATGGTGGTTTTGTGGTGTGTTCATTTTCTTCCAGCTGTCAGAACTAGAAAGGAACCATTGGAAGAGAGGGGTTCTGCCAGCTTCAGGCTGTACATCTGTTCCCATTTGTCTGTTCACACAACATGGGATGCCATCTCCCTTTCCTCTTGTGCTGGCATCTGTTTGCGTGTACTGTTTGTCCTGGAATGGCTTCGATTTCGGAGGCTGTAAAGTGAATCTCTGTGGATGAAAATGTCTTTGTGTATTTTGAAAAGAAAAGAAGTAGAGGTGTGCAGCCTCTGCTATCAGCATTAAACACTTCCCCTTGAGATAATGGAAGCTGAAATAAAATTAGCAGTGGTCCATAAAGCTACAAGGAGAAGCAGCTCCTTCAGGACTCCTCAGTTTGTACAGCAGGACTGCGAGATTCTGGAGCTGGTGAGGCTAATCCTGATTCAAATGGGACAAATCAAAATGATCTGCTAGGACAAGGATGGATGATTTATGCAAGCAGGGGATTTAAAAGCCTCTTGGACCACTGTAATGGCAGATTTTAAGCACACATAGGACTCCCATTATCTACACAGCCACAGAATGAGAATTTATTTAGGATGAACTGTCAGATGAGAAAGCAGCAAAATATTTTGCTATTTAAAAAAAAAACCAACAAACTATGTCTGAGGTTCTTACTGTAAAAAAAAAAATTAAAGATACAAAATGTCTCAGTTGCAGACTCAAAACACAGTGAGTTTACAACAGACGGTTTGGATTTTAAGAAGATAAAAGTCTCAGAATGGCTCTGCATGACCTCTGAAACAACAGGAATACAGACAGTTGTGGAACTTGATCCCAGGATTACGGGGTAGTTCATAAGCTTTACAGAGCCAAAGATTATAATCAGGGCTTGAGAAAAAAAGCAGCAATCATTTCACCACTGCAAAGGACATGAAACCAGCTTCTGCTTCCCTGCGCCACTCTAAGGCAGTTCCAAATGAGCACTTTTTACTCACTGTTTTACATGTAATAAAAAAAGGAGAGGAGGAATATATGACCTTTGAAATTGATCTCAAAGGGTTCTCATTTTTTTCTTTCTCTTTAAACCAAGCCAGCCTAACTCTACATAGCTTCAACTTGAGCAGCAGAAAGGCGGTCATAACTTTTACAACAGGTTCACAGATCTAACGTTGGAATTAAATGTTCATTTTGAACAAATGTAACTCGCCATCCAATTAAAGAAAACAATAGTGCTATCCACTTTTAAAATGTGTTTTATAACATGATACTGCATTAAAATAGGCTACACTGTATATGTGGAAAAGGAAGACTGGGGAAAATGCGAGCACACTGCTGAATGAAACAGGGTACCTCGTTACACACAATCTGGAAAAGGCAGAAGTACTGAATGGTTGGATTGCCTCAGCCTTTTATAACAAGACCAGCCCTAGGGAATTCCAGGTCCCAGAAACCATAGGGAAAGACTGAAGCAAGAACAATGGACCCTTGGTGGAAAAAGAACAGGTCAGTGAATACTTAAGCAAACTGGACACAGGTAAGTTTAATGGGCCTGATGGGATGCTCCCATGAGTGCTGAGGGCCACTCTCCTGCAGATGGGAGAGTGGCCTGCATATGACATTGCGAGGCCACTCTCCATAATTTTAGATCAATAAAGGTGAAAAGGAGAAATCTTGCAAGTGCCTGAAGCAAGGCAAATGACCCAGGGAATTATAGGCCAGTCACCCACACCTCAGTGTGGAGGAACTAATGCTGGAAACCATTTTCAGGCACATGAACCAGATGATTATTGTCAGGAGTAGTCAGCATGGCTTCACCAGGAGGAAGTCATGCTTCGCCAACTTAATAAGCTTCCATGATGAAATGACTGGCCGAGTAGATGAGGAAAGAGCAGTAGATATTGTCTACTTGGACTTCATGAAGGTCTTCAACCCTGTCTCACATCCTGTGATCCTCACAGACAAGCTGTTGAGGCATGGGTTGGAAGTACATAGAAAACTGGCTGAATAGCTGGGCTCAGAGGACAATTATGAGTGACACAAAGTCTAGTTGGAAGCCAGTAACTAGTGGTATATCCAAGGGATCAGTACCCGAAGGATCAGTACTGGGTCTGATACCATTTAACATCTTCATTAATGATCTATATGATGGGCAGAGCATATCCTCATACTCCATCCTTTGAGCCAACATTTATAACATGATTTTTCTGCCTTCACCATAATTTCTGAAAAAGTTCTACTATATATACAGCCACAACAGACTTGTCAAAAATGCAGTCATGTCAACCACAACATGCAATCACCCTGCCACGCAGCACTTTTCAGTTGCAATATTGCACAGGTCTTCTAAAACAAGAACTGTGAGAGCTGATAGGCAGCAGTATTTCAACTTCAAATAGAAGAGGTCTTATGATGTACTGAGGAGTTATGGCACTATATTGCAAGATCACAGAATCATAGAATAGTTAGGGTTGGAAAGGACCTTAAGATCATCTAGTTCCAACCCCCCTGCCATAAGCAGGGACACCCCACACTAAACCATGCCACCCAAGGCTTCATCCAACCTGGCCTTGAACACTGCCAGGCAAGGAGCACTCACAACTTTCCTGGGCAACCCAATCCAGTGCCTTACCACCCTCACAGTAAAGAATTTCTTCCTTATATCCAATCTAAACCTCCTCTGTTTAAGTTTGAACCTGTTACCCCTTGTCCTGTCACTACAGTCCCTAATGAAGAGTCCCTCCCCAGCACCCCTGTAGGCCCCCTTCAGATACTGGAAGGCTGCTATGAGGTCTCCATGCAGCCTTCTCTTCTCCAGGCTAAACAGTCCCAACTTTCTCAGACTGAAAGATACAGAACCAGATAAACAGACCAATCTCTGTCAGTAGAAAAGCAACTCAGAGAACATCATGTATACTCACCAAAAAAAGATATTCAGTATCTTTTGAAAGAAATCAGTTGTAAAATGCCTCTGAACTATTGTCACTACCAACTTCCAAGATCCATAATTTGCCTGTGAAGGTGTTGAGCTTACCATTAACCCAATTTCAGTTACTTCTCAAGCACAGGCTGATCACTTCAAACAGCAACCAGAACAATAGATTTTTGTTGTTCATAGAAGTAAGAAAGCATGAAGTGTATGATGTTCACACCTATTGCCATGCCATTAATTCCCTCAATTTGAAATACTCCAGGTCTTCATCTGAACACAGGACAGTTTTTATCAGTCTCTTTCCCTCAGTGGTTATATGACAGTTTTTTAAGCTGTAAGTGGCAAAGTTCTATATGTAAAAAGAAATAGTAGAATATATTCCTAAACTGTAACTTTGAAAGCATAGACTAACCAAAGCTGAAACGTGAATTGCTTTAGATAAACAATGTTGGAATGATTTTAACCTTTTGATTAAAGCTACCTTACATCAGATGTTTACATGAACTGTCAAGAACTGCCAAATCCCAGATAAGAGAGCTTCCCTTCCCTATGCAAACAGCACTTGCATAGAGATACGTATATCTAGTATATATACAATGTCAAACAAAACAGTTACAACAATGAACAAACTATTTTATTTTTGTTGACAGATAAGGACATCCCATTGGAAATAAAGAATAAAAAATATATTCTGCTACAACACTGAACACTTGGATCTCATGCTACAGCACACTTTGAAAACCAGGTACTGCAACATCACAGTAATCCCTGTGCACATGGGTGCACAGAAAGCCTTGAACAAATATTTATACTCAAAATAGTGCCATGTAAAAAAATGTCATTCCATAAAGGCCAAACAGAAAACTTAAAACATCTTTGTTTTTCTTACGCCAATGACAATGTGAAAAATGAAAACTGTTTTCGGTCATTTACTTCCACTTAAACTGTGTGAGATCTTTTTACAATGAAGAACTCTGAAAATCAACATAATACAGCATGGAAGAAGTAAAGTATAGACAATATACTGAACATGTGGAACATGATGTTTTTGTCAGCACATAACTAACTTTCATATGGTCATGCCGACAATCAAGTCAGGATTTTCCTAACAGAAAGGGAAAACATTCTGTTTCTTTAATCAATGCTCTAACCTTTTCTTACTATAAAGGGCATGCTTGTATTATTCATCTAAGCATATATGCACCACAAAAGATATGCAAAACAAATCGATATAGATAACAAAACAAGTTCTCAAAATCCAAATGACTTGATAAATTCAAGTTGCATTGCAGTCACTTAAACTAACAAAATACTTGGGACACTTATGAGCCACAAAAATTATTCTGCAGCAATATCTCTGCTCAAACCTGAGGAATATCAGACTATTGGTAAAGCAAGGCATTTTCAGAAAAGGAATTTGTAAAAAATACTTTTATACTATATGCTTTCATATAAAAAGGCAGTAAGAAATACAATAAATCTACCATTTTAAGACTAGACCTTCCCTAGGAAATAGTTTTTATCACTCACACTATTACATACAGTACATTCAGTTTCCTACACAGAAAGTATATTTTCTTGTCCCTGATGTACTTTACAATTGGCAGTGACAACAAACTGCTATATTATCACCACTCATTCTTGCAGCTTATACAAACAGCACCAATTTTACCCAAAAAAAGGCTTATTAGTTACATAGTAGCACTTCCTAATAGGAAATATAAGCCCAAACCACTGGAACAAAATGCCTCTTTCCAGAAATATACCAGAATATATGGCTCAGAGTTAAGGGATGAATAACCAAGAGTATTGCATAGTACAGGAATCTTGCCTGTATGAATAAAACCACCCTTTGATTGTTTGTCACCTTCTGACTCCAAGAATGGACAAAAAAAAATTTAAACAGGTGCCAATGAGTATGGAAGTAGTACACAACCAAATTTACTGATAAAAGCCCAGCAAGAAATTGTAGAGTATTCTCTGGCAGGGTGCAAAGTACACATTAGAAAAACTGAATACATACGTACAGTGTGCATGTATATTTATATATATAGTATATATTTCCCTGACACATACAAATGTATATATAAAGAGCATGAACACACATATCCATGCCAAACTTGGCAGAAAGATGGAATGTTTAAAATGTGGATGTGTTGTTCCAGTGAAATCAGTCTGTCCCAGAAATGGCTTGTTTAAACAGCCAATATGCCCTTTTGTGAAACAAAAGTATTTATTGCTTGCATAAACTGACAATATATTGTCCTCATAACTTAGCAAGGATTGAGAAGCAAACTTTATAAAAGCTTATATTTATATTAAGCCCTATCCTCCATAACCCTAACCTCCCCACACCTCTGTCCCCCATGAACAAATCATATGGCTACTTCCTTTGCAGAAATCTAGGAAGAATAATCTAGAATAATATACTTGAGTCTTACACTGCTGGAGGACCAGACACAGCATTCACTATGGAGATGAGACCTTCTGTTATAAATTTTTCCTGCAAAATAAAAGTTTACAGCCACCCCTGTAAAAACTGTTAACACCTGATGCTGATTTGTTTTATTATTTTCCTTTGGGATTCAGCTGTTTTGGTTCTGAATATGAACATGTTGGCTGAAGTCTGTAACAGAGAACACAGGACTGGAAGAGCACTGTCACCTGACCCACCTGCCCCTTGTATGATCAACTGTCCTTCCCTGTAAACCTTCTGAAACAGTTCACAAAATACTAGCGTGTAATACAGCTTATTCCCTCCTCCCTTTATCCTGAATGTCTTATTTACATTGTGAGAGCACTTTCAAAAAATAAAGATGATTTAAATCAGCAAAATTGTTCCAAAGGCGATGGCTGTGAACCTGAGAGTTTAGTGCGAAACAAACACACGTACTTGTGGTGCATCCCCACAGGCTAGTACTTTCCTTGTTTAAGTCTTTCAATGTGGTAGCACAACTTCAGGGCAGGCCCCAGCTTCAGTCCCATATATTTCATTATCATATCACTCCTCAGTAAGAGTAGTGCCTTCCCATCGATTTCCTACAGAAGGAAAAGAAGAAACACAACACACAACTACTTTAACAAGCTGCTTGGTAAAACAGGAAAGTACATTACATTTGTTTATCCTATAGTATAAAGTTATCTACTTTATATAAAACTTTGTAAAGCAGTACAGTTTGATATTTAGAGGTGGCCACTGAAACTGAATTCATGTTAGTATTCTTTTAATTATAGTTGAGGTATTTGATAAGTTAGAGAACATTACAGTAGGTAAAAGAAACTGACCAAAGAGCCCTCAAAATTAGGTACTGGCTGGGAAAAAAAGTGAATGGGTCAAAGGAAAAAAAAAAAAGAAAGCTGCAAAGGAAGGGCTGTGCAGTTAGAGATTAAATGATCCAAGCACTGAGGCCTTGCACTGAACCTTGAACACAGCTGTGGGAGGATTCTGGCATGCGCATGCAAACAGTCACACAGAGAAAGGGGTTACAGACCATCTAAATCTGTGAAATAAGACAGATCTCTGTCCAGGTTAAACTAGACAGATTGTTAGGATCAAGACCAAGGACAACTTAGTCAGATTTCAACAGCCTGGTTGCAAAGCTGCTGAAATGTGACAGTACTAAGCTCTTAGCAGCATTACATACTGTAGACAGGCAATTAGTTCCTTAAAACACCATAAAGAAAACCACCCTGTCTTATTTTTTTAAATATAAACCTGACAAAACAAGTGACATTTACTCTTGTTATACAACTAAGTATAAAACATAAGACAGGAAGCTCCATTAAAAGTTATTTTCAGTTTTCTGTCCAATCCAGCTTACCGAGATTTAGCTCTTAGTAGGAGCTGGTGCAGAGCATGTGTGGAAAATACTAAAGAGAAAGCCAACCTCTTTTTGAAGGGCTACCTATATAATGAAATTTGCAAGCCACTTTTTGCTGAGCAACATGCTACAGAAAAGCACAGTGAGAAGGAAGAGGAGAGACCAGTAATAGCACAGAGAAACTGACAAAGTTCTTGTCTCTAAAGACAACATTTAATTAAATCTTACAAAACCCTACACACTGTTTTTCAAAACAGGCAAATTCAGCATTTCAACTGATTCTCTGAATTCTAGTACTAGTGACCAAATGTAAAGCTAAAGAGGCATAACAGCCTCTTTAGGATAATCAGTCCCCAAAACAAATTGTCTTAGGTGACATCTAGGTAGGCCAAATGCCCCAAACTGTACATGAGAATGTCATCTCTAGAGGTACCAGGGATGACTGGGTTGCACTATGGATGCTGGTCATTAGAATTTGGATGCTTCTAGTATTAGTGTTATTCCACAGAAACTGGAAAGCAGTGGATATTTAGTCTAACAAGACTGGAACACAGGGAAGCTATACTGCAGAAGGAGTTTCAGGTGGAAAAATATTTTTCAGCCTCCCTCTAATACATGAGTAGAGTCTATTCTACCTTCAATTGCAAATAGAGTGATAGAGATGGAAGCTGGATTTTAGGAGATTAATGTGACACACAATCTACTAGAACAGAATGGATATGCATCATACATGTCTCCTAAAGAGCTCTGCATGTGGAGCTAGTGCCTGTGGATCAGCTTCTTTCACAAAACGCATTACTTCTTCTATTGACCAGGTGGAAGGCTCCTTATTCAATATTCTTGAAGGTTCCCTTTTTAGTGAATTCAAATCTGGCCCAGTTGTGGAACTTGCAGCTTTTAGTATAAAAATATTGTGAAAAAAAGAAGTATCACTAGTCTATACAGGGAAAACACATTTCATTTTACATAAGACATTCTTAATATTAACATGTGGCTATTATTATGCATTCTTTGTAGTATATAGAGATGAAGGATGTTTTATTTCTCCCCAAACAACATTGAGCTGTTCCATTTGTCTTTAAATGTCTTATATAACTACACATTTACAGCAGCATAAACATTAGCACTATGACACACCTAGAGGAATTAGTTTGAGTTATACCTGGCTCCTAGGTCCCAAGATGCCATTAATTGGGAACATGGCAAAGGCAAGTTAAGCTGTGCAGACAGAGGGAAGGACAGGAGGAAACACTCTCCCCATATTTCAACAACATAGAAATAGGCGAGAAGATGCTCAGGAAGTGAGCTGCATATAGCTGGCCCTCTCCAGTTTGCCTTGCTGCAGGGTCCATAAGATCAGTGAGAGGAAGATGCAGCAGGCAAGACCACCCCCCCCACCAGCTTGCACTGCAGTGTTAGTTTTAACAGTCTTCAGTTCTGTATTTGCAGTTACATTAGCAAACCTGACATGCTTGGCAATAGCACATTTCATTCCATATGCAAGCTTTTTTTATGGCAAAGAGCTTCTTTATTGATAACTCACAGCTTTTGTATGTTAACAAAAGCATTTATATATTTAGGAAAATTTAGTTATATAGCGTACCTTCAATGCGCCTCTGTATTCGATTCCTACTAACTTCATAGTAACCGCTGCTCCCAGCAGAGCCCAAGGACAGCCTGCGCAGGACTGGGGCTGAATTTGAGGTGGCATTCACTGAGTGATGGGAATTTCTGTAATATGCTGCACTCCCTGAAGCACGATATTCTGTGGAATTATGACAGGTTGGGCTTGAAGGATTTACAGAATTATGTGCAGAATCCAGAGAGTCCTCAGAAAATCGGTGTTCTTTGGAAGTGCTGTTTTCCTCTATAGGCAATGTTTCTGCTACACAAAAAACCAAGTACGTGTATGTTCAAAGTGATGGATATTATACCATTGTTATTCAACCCCTTGCTATATTCTGTTAAAGATACTGACAGATTGTAAGCCTGTTAACAAATCTCCTGTGAGGACATTACTGTTGCTGAATGTTTGCCCCTTTTCCTCTACTAATCACTGAGCTCTTCCTGTATCTTTAAAACCTTTTTTTGCAGCAGAAGATTTAATATGGCAAGTTTGCAACAGTCTTCCATAAATAATTTCAGTTGTATTTGTTAAATACTATGAACAGGGAAGTGACAGAGGAATTTTTTTTGGTAAAATTGTCCAACATTAAAATTGACACACCAAACAATTTTAGTCAAGCATTTTCATTATCTTTTTTTTAAACTATTCTCAAAAAGCTAGAGCATTAAGAATGCACTACATTTATCTTGCAAGAAATTGTTATTACAAATAAAGCTCATGCTAAGAAACAATTGTTTAATTTGTTCTAGACAGCAGAGGGAGTCACTAACTTCATAAACAAGTGGACAGTTATCTTCTGTAGATCCCAATGCCTTCAAACACAGAGGCCTTCATTAAAAACTGAACAGGTTAGAGGCAAAACCATTACAACTACAGCACTCCAACATAACACATTTTGACTAAAACCCTTTATCTAGATATAGTTAGTTCTTGGCACAGGGCAGGGTCTATAAGCACTGACTCTGGAAAGCTAAAAAGATGCATGTGAATTACTGAATCCATTAAGCAAGTTAAAAAAACAAAACAAGCCAAAAACCCCCACATAAACCAGGTCTCTGAAGGAAGTATAATAACATTCCCATTTTTAGTTCCTAGCACTTCTCAGCTGATTTCTACTCCTCAGAACACAAACAACACCCACTTAGAAGACTCATGAATTTTTAGAGCCTGTCAATACAGTTTCTAAGCCAGATGAGCAGAGTTCAGCTGGTCCCTTTCCCTGTGCCATGAGACATGAGCCAGGTTTGCTTGATTACTGAAAATTCCACTCTCAGTCAACTAAATTCAGGTCTGACTGGGAGAAACACGCTATACTGTGCATACCATGCTATACATGCCAAACCCAAACAGATCAGAATACCACTCTATTCTTCAGCAATCATATATATTCTACTCCAGGCCAATACCTAGCACAAAAAAAAGAAGTTGGAACCATGACATACAAATCTGTATGAAACAAATGCTGCTTTGGCAGGAGAGTTAAGAGCTGGAAAACACAGCTAACAGGTTCACATAAGTGTTAACCCCACACTACCATCTTGAAAATTACTCTAGTGAAGTTATAAAACATATGCTAGTGAAGTAGCATATTCTGTGGAATAAGAGCTGGCATGTTCTGTAAAACAAGTTCCTGAAATAAGCTTTTTACTACTCTTCTTACATAATAAAGTTCAATAATTTATTGGGCCAATTAAATCTAAAGAAAGAGTATTTTCCTAAAAAACCCTGTGAGCTTCTCAAGCATGTTTTCAACTTGCTTCATGAGGTCTTCAGTTCTCTGCAGTGAAGAAATATTAAGCACATTTTGGTCTTCAGACAGCATAATCCTGAAAGGCAACCAAGGGCACTCAGAGCCAGCTCCCTACTTAGTGAATGTAGGAAGGGAAAGATGATGGAATCTCAGAACAGAATCATAGAATCATTTAGGTCAGAGAGGACCTTTCATTAAGTCCAACCATTAACAACTACTGCAAAACTTTCTAGTCTGTTAGATCTGAATCCCAAAAGCAAAGCACTGACGTTTTCAAAGAAACAAGAAAACTAACTTCTCTGCATCTGTCAGCTTGAAGCAGTTGCAGCAACTTACCAAAATGAAAACAAAACCCCATCATTCTATAGAATTTCAGAGAAACTTTAGGAGATGCAGCCAATGATATGCATTATAAAATTAAAGGGTAACCAACCAAGGGAAAATTAGAGCTATAGAGAATGAAACCAGTAACAGAAATCTCAGTCCAAGATCAAAGGTGGAGGTGATACTTTAAACAGTTACAGCAAAGCTATATAAAAGAGCCTAACATTTAACTCACTTAACCTGCAGACTCAGATTTCTGAAGTCATGAATGCTAGGATGAAACAGTGGAGACAATACTCACCAGCAGAAAATTTCAACTAGGGTATTTAAGCATGTACCAGCCAACTCCATGTAATGTGTTTATCAAAAAAAAAACCAAACCAAAAAAAAAAGAACAAACACCTTCTTGTAGTTTTAACAGTAAAGAAGCAGAGGTCCCAGATATAGCTGGGTTGTTTTAAATAATTGTTTTACATAATCCTTGTCAAGATTTCAGAAGACAGAAAGGTTTTTAAAACTGACTGTATTACAAAAGAATTTCATTTTATTTTTTCCAGTAATATCCCAGATTTCTCTCTGATGTTATACATCCTAAATTAAACAGTAGTAAATAGGTCTGGGGAAGGTCAACTCTCCTTTTTTCCCCAAGATACAAACATTTGAATTTATCCTACTCTAAATTCTCATTTCACATACGCAAGGTGGAAAAGCGGGCATATTTCCCATAATCTTTTCGAGAAGGTGTTTCTGTTCAGCAACTATGGTGTCCAGTTCACTTTCCTTTCTACCCATTTAGCTTATCTTCTAACACAATGCAGCTGCAATCTTGATGAAAAAGTGGTCAACTGGTATGACAGCTGATTCAAAATTGGCAGCTAGCAAACGGAGCTTCTCAATGCATGGAGCAGCGAATGACACGCTTCTCCTGCCTTGACATTTTGAGCAGTTGCAAGCAACAGTGGTATGGAAAGACATGGGAGGTTCCTCTGCAGCATGCCTGATCTCTGGGCAGATTAATAAAAGGCCAATAAAAGGCCTTATGTTTCAAATGTAAGGATGACAGCAGACTGTTTAAACACAGACGTTTTTTGTTTTCTCAGAGCTCTTCTGGGAATTAGAACCCAGTTGTTCTGCCTCATACATGACGGGAATGATGTAATCGGCCACAGTAGTAAGAACACTCTGTTTTCAGGGGGAGGGAGACTGAATTATTCCCACCCACCCACCCTTTATTTTTCATAACTTTAAAAAGAAACTGTCAGTGAGCAAGAAATGCAGCAAAATCTGCAAAACATATCCCTGAGCACATCAGAAGGAAAATGAGCTGTTTGAAAGACCCTTTCCCACAATTATTCCATTTTGCCTTCAAATGATACTTCAAAACTATTTCAAAACAACTATGTCTCAGTGGAACCAGAACTTTTTTTTGGGCGGATCTTTTTCACTAACCAACCCATGACTGACCACTACAAAAATTACCTCCAGATTTTCAGCAGAGGACGTTACCCTAATGGGAAACACACAACACTGGAGAACACTTGGCCTCCTGAAAAGTACAGAGTACAAATTCAAACCTCTGAAACCCCAACAAAATACTTAATTATCTTTTTTATCCAAGTAACTGCACTTTATAATGAACTATTGATCTTAAAATGTATTTTAAGGAGTACACCATCTTCATCCATAAAAGGGATCCATTAGAAAACACAGATTAAAAAGCAGTTGTGCACGCATGTTCACTCTGAGGAAGATTTCTCACAAGATAATGCAGATCTACACAAATATTTGTTTTGCTCCAACTGAAACAACTTCATTTAAGTATAATTAAGTGTTCTACACTTATGAAGTTATATGACTTAGGTGTACAATATATCTGTGGAATTAAGCCAGTACTTCTTTTGGAAAGACACAGAAATCAATAATCAACACAGAACTGTATTTTCTGAGGCTGTTATTATATACAAAGAAGTGAATACCCTACACATACATCTATAAAGCAATAAGATGTACCATTTTAAATAAGCTATCCTTTTGAACATTTTATTTTTATATCCTCTTCTGCTCTAACTGCAGCCCTATCAGTTTTTAATCTGCACAGAAGAGATCATCACTCTGCCACCACTGGTGCTGAGAGACACAAAATGACACCAGAATCTTAGAAAAGAAGGAAAAAAAAAAAAAAAAAAA
>NDXB01022456.1:2370-19987 GCA_002631895.1 Agapornis roseicollis
TTTTTTTTTTTTTTTTTTACATCAGGACACAGGAAGATAAAAACAAAATAAGTCAGTTAGTTTGGATTGAACCATTATGTAGCCTTGTACAAACAATTTTCTTTGAACACAGGTAAGGTATAACAAAGGAGAAGATGGACTAGATCCCCATGAAGCTGCTGGAGAAAGCCTCATATATTTTTCTGCTGGAGTGTTAGAACATCCGCCTGCATTGTGCAGCTTAGGTTTTGTTTTCAATTCACTTTAGCAGAACTAAACCTTAAACTCCTCTAATCCTAATTGCCAAGCTGTGAATGATTTTGTAAAGAGAACAATTCTAACAACAGAAGTTGGATCTTCTCTGCATTATCCTCAGAATACCTATGGCCTTGGGAGAATGTATTAATTTAACCTATGAAATAAACTGTTTCAGAATCCTACCCTCAGTCAGAAAGAGAACAGATCTGAGTTCAGAAAAGCACCTTAACAGATGCGATGTGGAGCATGCGAAGGCTGGGAATTTTATATACAAATGTTGGAGGTACTCCATTTTGGATAAGACATCAGTGAGTCAGAGAGAGCAATACTTTATATTATTGAGTTCAGAAAACCTTTCAAGAGCCTTTTGATTCAAAAGCACTAATACAAAATACCACAGTAAAAGGTAAATATGATCTTCCATTTCTACTTTATACTCTAAAGTTAGGATGAAGTTAGGATCCATCCCTGGCAGTGTTCAAGACCAGGTTGGATGAAGCCTTGGGTGGCATGATATAATGTGAGGTGCCCCTGCCCATGGCAGGGGAGTTGGAACTAAATGATCTTAAGGTCCTTTTCAACCCCAACTATTCTATGATTCTATGATTCTATGCTAAGTTAGCATAGAGAGAAAGTTAGCATGGGAGAAAGTTGGGAATTTAGGCAGGGACAGCCAAGTTTTGCATGAATGTCAGGAGCAGTACATTAAGGCAGGCATAATGATAATTCTACTTTTGTGTGTAATGATTTTTTCAAAATTTTGTAAATGAGCACATTTGGCTTGCATTCACATTATTTCAAAGTCTAAAACCACATTTCTTTGAGCAGTATAAATTTCATCAAATCATCATTAACATCATCATCCTCTCTACTCATCTCTGTTCATCTGCCTTAGCCACAGCCTTTCAAGGCGTTAGGGTGGAGCAGAATTCAAGGATACCTTTGGGAACTTGGTGTGATAGAGGTGTGTGACACAGGGTGGGCTTCATTTTGCATCATGTTACTAAATTGCTGCAGTTACAGGAAAGGGGAGAAGTATTTCCAGTTTCTCAAATGTACCAAATGTTGCAGTTGCAGAATTAAATTAACTTAAAGATTTTAAATGCATAAATACAGATTCAGAAAAAGAAAAGATATTAGGATGCTGGTACATGGCAAATTTGCAATATGACTGTATGAACAAGGGTAATTTGATAAAACAGCAGTCACTCCCTCTTGTTCTCACGGAATTTAGTGACTTCTCAGACTGTTTTGAAAGCCTTTCATTCCTTTGGCATGTCTCTCAGTATATTCCACAGACTGAGCAAAGGGACATCAGTCAGAATTACAACAGATCCTGTTTCCTGCCACATTAGTACCTACTTAACACAATATTCTCTCTCCTCTCTGTCCCACATACACACATAAAAATAGAAATTTGTGGTTTTGCATAACCTGATGGTTTAAAAGTTTGTGAATGGAATATGAACCTGGATAACACTTAGGGGCAATCCCAGGCACAACTACAGGTTGGGCAGAGAAGAGATTCAGAGCAGCCCTGCAGAGAAGGACTTGGAGGTGTTGGTTGATGAGAAACTGAACATGAATCAGCAGTGTATGCTCACAGCCCAGAAAGCCAACCATATCCTGGGCTGCATCAAAAGGAGCATGACCAGCAGGTCAAAGGAGGTGATCCTGCCCCTCTACTCTGCTCTTATGAGACCTCACTTGGAGCATTGTGTGCAGTTCTGGCGTCCTCAACATAAAAAAGACACGGAACTGTTGGAACAAGTCTGGAGGAGGGCCACGAGGATGATCAGGGGACTGGAGCATCTCCCATATGAAGACAGGCTGAGAAAGTTGGGGCTGTTCAGCCTGGAGAAGAGATGGCTGCATGGAGACCTCACAGAAGCCTTCCAGTACCTGAAGGGGCCTATAGGGATGCTGGGGAAGGGCTCTTCATTAGGGATTATAGTGATAGGACAAGGGGTAATGGGTTTAAACTTAAACAGGGAAAGTTCAGGTTAGATATAAGGAAAAAGTTCTTACTGTAAGGGTGGTGAGGCACTGGAATGGGTTGCCCAAGGAGGTTGTGAATGCTCCATCCCTGGCAGTGATCAAGGCCAGGCTGGATGAAGCCTTGGACTACATGTACTAGTGTAAGGCATCCCTGCCCATGGCAGGGGAGTTTGAACTAGATGAACTGAATGTCTTTCCCAACCCTAATTGTTCTATGATTCTATCAGTAAGTGGAAACGAGATCATTTTAATCTATAATATTATATAAACTTGTTTTTCGAAGAAGGAACATGAGTGATGTAAATTATGTTTGCTTAAACTGAAAGAACTCTGGGCTATGCAGCTTCAAAGCTTCTAGGGAAGTTATGAAAATGCGTTGCTGGCAACTTAAAATTTTGTTGTGAGGAAGTGTGCATATACAGCACCATCAGAGTTTTATTTTTTAGGGATGTCAGGAATGGGATTTAAAGGATAACTTTGGCAGTCAAGTTCAATCTGCCTTTATTACTATGTTGTTCCAATAATTTTAAAGATTTAGATGTCTGTATTAAAATAAACATTTGTTCCCAGAGCTCCTCAATATTTTCTTTCCATAGCTCCTCACTTCAGATAGATGCATCTCAGAACTTCTCTCTGATAATTGTCATGATCTCTTTATATTAAAATGGGGTACAATAACAGCCACGTCTGTTTCTGTTCACTGTCTCATTATTCACATGTTTATGTTTGCCTTATTTTGAAAATACTCTTCTTAAGTTAAACTCTGACTTCCATTTTGAAGATATGTCTTTTTTTTTTTTTCCCAAGCAGCAAGTTGCTCCCTGTAGTTAGAAGCCTGTTAGCCACTTACTGACTCAAGAAATTATTTATTCAAAGAACTTAGAATATAAATTTGGGTGTGAGATATTTCCTTCACTGCACTACACAGTAAGATCAACCTGTCTGTTAAGAAGTGTACTAGTACAAGCATCTTCACTACTTCATGGAGTTTTATGTAATTCTTAATCGAGGCCATTCACAACGCTAGTCAACCATTGATTTAATAATTGTCTTGGGGTGGCTCATGCACAAAACTATTTTTGAAGCACACCATAATAATTTTGCTAAAACCCAAGTACCTATTCCCACCAAAGTTGGTAATCCTTTGCTGCATTTACAGAGGCCAGGCAGATTCCCTCCCAGCACTTTTTTTTCCTTCTATTTCCTACACATACCAAGAATATAATTCTGATCTCCTTCAGCTCTGAGTTCCCTATTCCCTGCAGTTATTCTAATTCACATAGTAGCCTTTATATTATTTTGATCAAGCCATGTCTTTTACTAAGACTTTGAAAAGTGATTTTCCATTACACTCTTAGATTGAACTTTGTGTTCCCTGTGTTCCATAGCTGGTATCTAAATCTCAGAAGGCACATACTCTTCCGTCACTTCTGACTTTGGGGGTGTCTGCCTTCAGTTAGTACCCCTCTCAGTCTAAAGCTTTGTGCACATGTATATGACTGCAGTATTACTTCATCTTGAACAGCATTGCCTCCTTTATATCTAAACTCCATTGGGATTTAGAAACTTAAAAGGATCCAATCTAGTAACTGTACATTGAACAGCCTCGTGAACTGTCAGCATAGTTCAATCTATGCCAAGCCACAACTGCTTCCTTCAGAAACAATGACTGGTAAAAGTGTTACTGTGGTGCATTCACTTGGCTTGTTGTTCAGAAGTTGGAGCATTCTGGTGGAAGGTAGTATACATGGGTCTTAATCATTGTTGCCTATATAACTTATGCTCTTTAAATTTGGTTTGGGATTAAAACAAAATAATAAAAATAAGAAGAAGATAAATTACTCACTCAGTAGGGAGTAGATCCAAAACTAACCTTTTTAGCTGGGTGTTTTTTGTATCACTGTCACCCTCAAGCTAAGCTATAGCCTTGTTGTGAGCCTATTTGCTCAAAGTATAAAAGTTGTGGAATTATGTTTTTCAAAATTGAAGGGAAATAAATAATTCTCTTCAATGTATTTATAAAATGGGCTACATTTAAGAGTAGGTGCCATCAGATGTATTTTTAAAAAGGTGAGCTACATTTGGTTGTTTGTGTTTAGCCTAAGGAAAGGGCTTAGAACCTGTATCCAAAATGCTTGGAGAAACCTCATTAAAAAAAGAAAAAAAAAAAAGGGGGGGAAAGAAGTTATTGGTCAAACATATCTGTCAACCTTACTCTATACTCTAGACTCCTCCAGACCTCCAAACTGAGACTGTGTGACCCATGAATGTCTAAACCTCACCATATTCAGTGACTTCCTGCATCACCAGTAGCACTGACCTGCATCCCCACCCTGGCAACAGCTGGTGACACCTGTTAGAGGGTTAACTGACAGAGGCTGGCCACATCAATGCAATGTTCTTATCCTTCAGCTTGTGCCTGGGATGATACCCCTGGATCCATACTCACAGCAATGACTTTGTTTTCTTTATTTTTCAATTAATATGTTCGAGATAATGAAATAATTTTGTAGCCCATAACTGAGGGCATCTGTTATAAGTTCAGGGGTATCAAAGACAGGGCTTGTGGGCACATTCAAGGTACAAGAGTTGCTAGAATAGTGCTGGAGGAGAGACGGGTGGGTAATAAGTTAGTAGGGGATACCAGAGTGGAGAAAGCTCTTAATGTGGGAGTGGCTCTTGGCTCATGCACTCCCAATCATTTTGTAGGAGAGTGCTAGATGGTTTGAGTGAAAACCATGCCAGAGAGTATGTTAATTAGTAAGTAGTATGAGTGGTTGGGTTCAGGGTTTGTGCTTGCTCTCTAGCCCTAGTTTCTTTAGCACTGTAGACACAGCCAGTTGAGATAAGGTTTTACTGCTGGGCTCATTTTCTCCTAATCCAAAGAAATGTTCAAGCATGACTAGGTAAGGAGATAGAGGTAGAAAACATCAGGCTGGTTTCAATAACAAGGACTGAACAAAGGTAGCAGAAAATGTTTGCTTTTCCCCTTCACAGGTGAAGCAAACTATGATTTTACCCTCTCCTACACATACATGTTTAGTGGACTTTATTAGAATGGGAACGATGCAGGGGCACCAGAGCAGAAATAGAAGGGAAAACAGGAAAACAGAGCACAGAAGTGCAGAGAAAGGACTATGAACGTGTTATAAACCAAGAACTACAGAAATGGGTGAAGAGGAGTCTTAAGTAGGACTTTCATAAATACCACAAAGATTGGAATGATATCTTCATCCTATCTCACAATAGATCTTTAAGAAGAATTATTGGTGTTAATACTGTGATACTGCATTGTTTCAGGTGTTTGTTTTAAACAGAAGATCAAAGTAATAAATTAGTCTAGAGATATGTCAGAAAAAAAGAAAAATATCTTGATTTTTAAAAATAAACTGATACATCTTTGGCCAAGCCTGGTGACCAAATCTATTTGTCTGACAAATTGTGAAAATAAATGTCATCCTATTTCTTTGAAAGGCCATAAGACAATGTGTCCATAAAATGATAACTACCCATTCAGAATAAAAGCAAGAAAATATGGCAGTTGAATTCTTACTACTACTTTTACTTATGTTTATTTGGTTGAAAATTATTGTGAACAATTCATTAATAGTAACAGAAATGATTAGAGACTTTGCAGTTGGGAGGTTTACATATTGTACAATAATGTAGTACCTAAAGAAAAGTAAAACAATATTAATTATTTTCAAATCCTGTTGTAACAGTGTTTAAAAAATGTAGGACATCATTGTTACTCCCTGAAAAAAATCTTTTCTAATGTCATTTTTCTCACAAAACTTCATTCTGTTTGTTTTGTTTTTATTTTTGCTGTTTTTATTTAAATGAATGTTAAATCACTTTTTAAACCGTATGGGTGGTTATCAATTACATTCTTATACTGTTTATTTCAGTAAGACAAATTTAGTGCTGAAATTACACCCTCAATCAAGTGCATTGACTAGAGTAGGAGGACTGAACCAGCAGATCATCCTCCACAAAGTGCTTTTACCTTTCCTGTTACGATATTTGAGAGTTAGCTGGAGAGGTAGTTCATAGAATAATGGCCTGGAGCAAAGAAGTGCTGATCAAGCCTTTCATCATGGTAAGTCAAATCATCAGTCCTCTGTTTTTAGCCATGGACATGGCTTTATACTGTGAGAAATATTCTAATTTTTCAAGGGTATGAGCAAATGTTTGCTGAGAAATCAAGAACTCAAACTGGAAAGGAGTGATAAGATATAACTTTAACACATTTAATTCCTTTGGCTATCACCACACTATAACTCTATCTGCTTCTGGCAGGAGCACTAGCCTGTTATTTTTTAGTGCATTGACAGCCATTTAATCTGCAAAGGTACTGAATCATTATTTACTAGCAAAGATGACAGTGGGAAAAGCTTGAATGGTAGCTCTGCATTCTGCATTAACATCTAAAGATGAAGATCTGAGAACAAATCTATCATGAGAGTTTTGTACCATAAGGACCTCTCTTCCAGAATGTAGCTCAAAGAACTGCAGTCACATACTAATGAACCTGAGAAATCCAGGTCTCCTTTCAGAGTAGGAGAAATGGTGCTGTATTGCTTGTTATGATGGCAGTTTGCTAGCACAAAACTCAATAAACTTGGATTAAGTGCAGTGTGTGTATACTGTATTAAAAGGCTTTTAAACTGTCTGATCTCCATAGATGAGATGATGATGATCAGACTTAGCAACCCAGTCAAGAAATTTATTAAGAGCGTGACTTGTGTCTGGATTCTGCTTGATACTGTTTTGTAGGTTGCTGCCTTGGAGACCCTAAGTCCTGAGGAAACATAATTGAAATTAATTTCCTCACCTATATGCAGTTCTCTTCCTCAATCAGCAAAGACAAATATTGGCTCTACATGACTATAAAAGCATCTTTTTAATTCTCATATAAAAACAAATCCATCTTGAAACTAAACAACTTACTGCTGAAGCTCTTTTTTGCTGGGCTGATGTGATATTTTCAGAGAGCTAGAGAGACTGGTTTGTACTGTAATCAGTCATGTCCATAGGTGGTGTTATTTGCCAGTGAAACTGGGAAAACTTTTCTCTGTCCTTGCATCTTAAAAGAGAGGGAACATGCTCAGATGAAGTGTACAAATATCACTATGGCTGAAGCAAGAAGGCCAAAATGCACTGACAAGGACTGGAAGGCATTGCTGTGAGACCTGGTGGTGAAACGTCCTTTGTATTAATGCTTTTCACCAAGGAAAGAATATACTTCACACAACAGATGTCCTGACTCAAGGTGTTTGGGAGACTCTGTGAATCCCTTGTCAGGACAAATATGAATCATTCTTGGGAGGAGAGAGAAAAAACAGATTAATAAAAGGGAAAGGGACAGCTCAACATCAAATAGATTTTTTTCTGAGGGGTAGAGAATGTCATATTCAACCTCCTGCTCCATGAAATTCAGAGCAGAAATTAAAATGTCAGTCTTATTCTGCCTTTAAGAGCAGAAATTCTACTTTGAGAAGTTCTTGTGAGGATAAATTATTATGTGTAACCATGTAAATAGGCCTAGTTATGCTGTAGCTGGATTTGGCCCAGAATTTTATTTTAATAACTGCCATATTTCCAAGCGGCTGAGAATGAATGTGTGACTGCAGATATTTTCCTTGATGACATAAATGCCTCATACGTTATTTGCAAGTAGTTGTGGTAAACTCCCTGGCATTTTTCCTGCTTACATATAACCTTTGGTAGATAATAAATCATCTGAAGTACCACACATCACAGGGGTTTTTATGTTATGGCCATATCCAAAGAAAGAATTTCAATAGATGTCTCTCAGTTAACCAAAGGAGTGGCCCTCTTGACTTCAGAAATGTGAAGTTTCTCTTTGCTTCCTGTGTAAGATAACTGCATTCTACAAATAGCTTTGACCTCTCTCCTCATGGGTAATAAATCTATCATTATTTTCTGGAACATCCTTATTTTGTAATTTGAATTTGAATTTCATCTTTAAGGAAAAAATACACAGGATCAGTAACAGTTGAACCCACATTTCTTTAATAACTTGTGAAAACTACAGAAACAGTCATTTATATCCAAGAAAGGGATAATTTTTCTAATTAAAAGTTAATTCCTATTGATAAGGGTTTGCTTTCTATGACTATAAGCTATATTACTATATTGTAAAAGCTGTGAATGCAAGGCTCCAGATTTAAGCATCAGCATATTTTATAACACAGCTTTTTATCAGCAATTTTTCTAACATGGTAATGGAGACTACTAATAGTAAAAAATAGCATTATGTCAGATAGGTAATAAAAGAAAAAAAAGAAATAGAATGAACCAAACCAAAAAAAAAAAGCCAAAAACCCAAAAGAAAACCAAACCAAAACCCAGACTAACAAAAAAAAAAAAAAAAAACAAAAAAAAAAAAACCAAAAACCAAAAAAAAAACCAAACCAAAACCCAGACTAACAAAAAAAAAAAAAAAAAACAAAAAAAAAAAAACCAAAAACCAAAAAAAAAACCAAACCAAAACCCAGACTAACAAAAAAAAAAAAAATCACCATCAAAATAAGCAAAAGCAAGGGACAGGTACTTTGATAGAAAAATCGATTAAATAATTGTTTATATAGCAAGGAATTTGAAGAAATAATTCCATAACCCTTTTCTTCCTGTTTCTGAATTAATTCCACACATTAAAAACTCAGAATGCCATGTAAAAAGGACAAATATGTATTTGCAATACTTACAAGTATTGTACCAAAATGTTTCTAGAACTAATTCTGAGCAGCTACAGAATGATCTAAGTGTCTGAATGTTAAAAACTGCAGTTGCATTTCCAAAGCAATAATTGCACAGAAACGCACATGGAAAGAAAAGCAATCCTAGCTACAGATACAATGACATGTTACTGTTTCCACTTAGAAAGCCATCTTGACAGCTTTTTGGTTAGTTCACTGACAATCTGAGTTTGATGCTCAGTAATGATTAGAAACTGAACGCAGTTATATGATTTATTAGCAAAGAAATGCATAGCAAAACAGGAAACATAATTATTCAAATGTATAAAAGTGATATTCACAAATTGTAAATATTTAATTAATTTCTTGAAGTACAAACACATAAAACCCTCCAAACACATAAAAAGCATGGAGAAGGGTATGTGGCATGGTAAGAGGTAAGAAATTGCTTAGGATTAGTGAAAAGTGAAATAAAGAATTTGGGGTTTCCAGATTCCGATTGCTTTCCCTTCAGGTAATTTCCACAGTACATGCTTGGCATGTTTTTTGAGTATATTCCACGACACAGTATATGAGTTAGGATATTATGTATTTGACCTAAATTAAGTGTTTGAAAATTAGACACCTAAGTCTTAGCTATTCACCTTAGATATGCTATCAATAGATTCATAGAATTGTAGAATCATAGAATAGTTAGGATTGGAAAGGACATTAAGATCATCTAGTTCCAACCCCCCTGCCATGGGCAGGGACATCTCACACTAAACCATGCCACCCAAGGCTCTGTCCAACCTGGCCTTGAACACTCCCAGGGATGCAGCATTCATAACTTCCTTGGGCAAGCTATTCCAGTGCCTCACCACCATCATAGTAAACAATGTTTCCTTATATCCAACCTAAACTCCCCTTGTTTAAGTTTGAACCCATTACCCCTTGTTTTGTCACTACAGTCCCTAATGAAGAGTCCCTCCCCAGCATCCCTATAGCCCCCCTTCAGATACTGGAAGGCTGGTTTTCACTTCTGTAGTGGCTAACTTGCCATCAATCAAATATTAGCCATTATTTTATTATACAACCTCTAATGGGGAGAAATTAACAAAACAGCAGTTTATAGAAGAAAAGACTGAAAAACACATCAGTTGGGGGTGCAAAACTATTGCTAGCACTCATTTGCACTGGTAATGGAGAGAGGAAAGTTTGCATCCTGTATCTACTATATCATCCTACCTCTGTGGGATGTCTGCTTATTTCAAAGAAGCTTCTACTGTTTAAAGAGTTACTAGTAATTATATGGTGTAGTACAGTGTTTTGAAAGGAATTTGAAGACATAAAGTAGTAATAATGACTAACAAGTAATGGGTTAATGAAATAGTTTTTCAGTTCTCTGGCAAACCATGGTAAATCTAGACTGTTAAAATCTGACTGCAGTGACATGGTTGCAAAGGTTGCAATTAAAGTTTGAAGCCAGTTATAGCCAAAATATTGCATTTTATATGTGGCTTATTTATTTGTTTGGGATTTTTTTATTATTTGTGGCTTATTTATTTGCTGCATGGTGTTATCAGTTTAAGGCTGTAGTATGTCTATATTTATTGTTAACTGAGAAATCCATTTCTAACATACTTTATTTCTAGCATAGTTTATTTCTAGCATAGTTTGTTCACAATGCTACTAACCCACTGTAAGTACATAAGATTTGTCCTTCAGACACTACATAGCCTTCCTGTCAGATTTTTGAATGATTTAATAAATTATTGTTGACTTTAGCATGCTTAATGGTCTGGAACCTTATTGTATTAGCCATTTGTGTATTCCTAATGGAAAAACTGTGAGGTATTTCTTTGTCAGCTGTTTGCCAGTCCTAAATATCACCTTGCAATAATTGCACAGAAAGGCATTTTCTTCCCCATATTTCCTTATCAGATATTTTTACTTCTTGCTTTTCCTAGCTTTGCATTACCATGTATCTTAAACTAAATTTATGAAGCTGATGTGAAATTAGTTGCATAAATATGCCTTTTATTGCATATTTATGCACAACACAGTAAGACTGCAGACCCGAACCTTTCATGTCCAGTAGCAAAAGTCCAACTTAAAAATACAGGAGTTTGATCAGGTCCAGTGAAAACACAGCCTTATGTTAAAGGAGAAAAAGAAATTATCAGGAGGAGTGAGTACAGATTTAGATATGGAAGAATATTAGGTAGAATTATTCTTAAGCAGTGAATATAAAAGTTATCTTATTCCAAGCCATTATTATTATCTATATTCAGTAAGAACTGGGGAAAATGTACAGTGATTTGTAGTATAAAAAAGAGAAATTATGTTTGTGCTAGAATCAGAAATATGAAAGATGTCGCAATTTCGTTATTGGAGTGCCCCTTTTGTTATGGCAACTATTACATTTTGGTTTTTTATTAAGTAGGAAAGATTATCTTTCATCTTAACAAATGCCTTGCTCTTTTACTTGCTAATGAAAGAATAATTCACCCTCCAGGAAATTTTGTTGTAAATTTTGTCAGTAGAAGCCTGCTGTATTTAACGTAGTTCTTTTCTGAGTTTCTCTTTGTTCAGGTTATTACAGAATGTTATTTGTATTTTTGTAAATGTTTTCTGATATTATTAGTATGGTGTCAGTATATACATGAGACATCAAAGCTAAAGTTAGAGAGAAAGCAAAAAAGAAAGCAAGAATATTTTACTATTCCAAGAAGCTGGTAAACTCTCATGAATTCAGAACTAAACTTTTGTGCAGTAAGTGGAACAGGAGAGAGTCTTTCTGAGGGAACAGTTTATTACAAAGCTCANAAAGCTAAAGTTAGAGAGAAAAGCAAAAAAGAAAGCAAGAATATTTTACTATTCCAAGAAGCTGGTAAACTCTCATGAATTCAGAACTAAACTTTTGTGCAGTAAGTGGAACAGGAGAGAGTCTTTCTGAGGGAACAGTTTATTACAAAGCTCAAAGCAATCAAAACCACATACATTCCAGATTTTTCCTTATGAAAACATTTTTCCTTTCCAAAGTGAGACCTGTCCATTCTCCATTAGGTAATATATTCTGAACCTGACTGCCTCTTAAGTTAATACCGAAAACCTGAGGCAGCTGTCTAACCAGAAAAGCTCTGGCTCTATGTCCCCTGTTGCATTATTCCACATATGTAATTATTACCTAAAGAGGAGATTTCAACCTTACCATTGTCCTTCATAAGAATGAATTCTAGATTCAGAACAGTTTCTCTCTCTCAACCAAGAATATTTATTCATTTATATAAAGAGAAGCACATGCATAGAGGTATTAATGCTTAAGAAATTACCTGGCATGTACAAGGGCAGGTGAGTTCAGGAAACTTCAAAATAAATATTGGACTCATTCTTAAATCTATCTGATCCCTTTTCAGAATTATCATCTATGCACTCTTGAAGTTCAGTACTTTGTCAAGAGGCTGTAACATGGGTGGATATAGCTAGAGCCATGCTGGAAGCACGGAAAAGTAACTTACAAGCAATATACACCATGTAATTGGATAGCAAAGAATGTAGGAAATAGTTAAGGAGAAAACAATACTTTAGTTCTGTTTGGAAGTAAAAATTAAGTGAGAGTTTGCACATAACTTATGAAGAAAGTTTTATAAGATTTCATGTGATTTGGTCAACCAAGATCAAAAAAGAGAACCTTTTTTTGTGTGTCTGTGTGTGTTCTGAATGCAAAATGCAGGATGGCATAGCTTATGCTGTTTCCCCATCTTATAAGTTCAGGATGATTAAACCTTATCTGGAATCTTTACAGCTTCATTTTCTAAAAATCTCTTTTAAGAACAGTTTTATCTGAACACCTGACCACTCATTTTTCAAGTATTTCCTTTCATACCCATGGTCTCCATTCTTCAACTTCCTGTCATGCAAATTGGCCTAATAACCCCATTAAAAAAGAACAGCAGTTTTCTCCCAAGTCCTATCTTAAACAGACAATTCAGAAATTGAATTCTAATGATTACTTTCCCTTCTTGACAGATTGCTCTTTCTCTACAACATAATGAAACATATGTGCTTCAGGGACATGAAAAGCTGCTTCATAGATGCTCTCTTTCCCTTCCAAGACAAAAGACAAGTGAGAAGGGGAATTTCTAATNTATCTTAAACAGACAAATCACAAATTGAATTCTAATGATTATTTTCCCTTCTTGACAGATTGCTCTTTCTCTACAACATAATGAAACATATGTGCTTCAGGGACATGAAAAGCTGCTTCATAGATGCTCTCTTTCCCTTCCAAGACAAAAGACAAGTGAGAAGGGGAATTTCTAATGCCCCTCTTCAGAAGGGAGCTTACAGCTCCAGTCTTGAGGAAACCAGCCATTTAGGCTGAGGTACATGTAGTCCAGAGCTCTGCCTCTCTTGTGTGTGTGTGTGTCTTTTCTGAAAGAAGAGTTCGTGCTTCAGAAACCTTTGCTTTTGTTACATGTTTCCTAAATTGGACAAACAGGTAGTCTCAGTAAGTAACAGCTGTCTCACAGATATTCAGTTCCTTGGTTTTTTGTAAGCTACAATATCAACTCAACATTTTTTTCTGGTTTTCTGAAAACCTATTATTAACAAAATTGAAAAAGAAAAATAAGTCTGTTACAAATAAGGTCAGCCTTGCTCCTAAATATAATTTGCTCTTAGCGTGCTGGTATTACTGTTATGGCTATTATGACATTTCTAGGAGTAAATACTCTATATTTTAAAGAGATCTCTTTCCATTCAAAGTAATGGGGTTTTGTTTTCATTTTTTTCTAGAAATGCTCAACCAGAATTCCCTAGTTTTTCTAGGGGGTTTTTGTGGGTTTTGTTTGTTTTTGGTTTTGTTTTTTTTTTTAATAAAAACTCACATACACATTTGTGTGTTTAAAGGCATACATGATTTTGTATATATTTTTAAAGTTTTGTAGAGGGGGAGAAATGCTGTTTGCTGGGGAGAAGCTTCCGTGCCAAAGGGCTCGAGGCAGCATTCTCCTGGAGAATGCTGTGTGNTCACATACACATTTGTGTGTTTAAAGGCATACATGATTTTGTATATATTTTTAAAGTTTTGTATATATTTTTAAAGTTTAAAGATGTTCCAATTTGAATTAGGAGATCATGTAACTACTGAAAACAGACCAAGCAATTCTTGTTGCATCAAAAAAGACTCCATATATAAACCATGATGACTATAACAAACTTTCATGACAGTGAAAACATTAACATTTCAAATCTGAGTGACAAAACCCCATTTGCAATGTGCCTTTATATACTTCTCCAATCTTTCAGAATCTCACTTTTCTGTGAAAATGCTGTCAAATAAATGAATGCAGTATGTTTTCTGGTAACCCTGGAATCACTAAGTGGAGAGCTCAGAAATAGATCAGAAGAGAGCTATAGAAGTTAAAGAGAAAGGTATACTCATGTTCTTTCAACGTATGAGCTTCTATTGAGTGTATGCTTGAATGAATAATAAAATAGAGCTGCAATGATTAGACAATTTAATATTATTTTAGAACAGCTACTGTAGATGAACAGAATTTCTGTAAAACGCAAAGACAGTCAACCAGTTTAGTCTTGCAGGTATAATCTCAGAGGATAAACTGTGCCTTGCAGAATGTTTAGTCTTCTGCCATTTTGAAAGTACATGCTTCTGTTTTCTTGTTCTAGATGCTGAATGCCAGACTCATAGAGATTACATGTAATTACAAAATTTCAAAGCATCTGGGTTTTGTGTCTATATGCTGTTACAGAGAAATATACACATTATTCTGAGAAGGTTTAGGTTTTGTTTGTTTTTTTTTTCTTTCTTTTTTTGCACAGAAAAATGTATTTGACAGGATAAACTTGACATGTTTATGCAGCTGAATAAATATTTTACAGGGAAAATCCAGATCAGTTTTCTAGTGAGACATTCTGGAATAGTTTAAAAACATGTTTACTGAAATTCATCTTCTGTTTGTAGTTTTTAGTTTGCTCTAGTACATAAAATGAAATCAAGTTTTAGCTTAAGGAAGCAGTAAATGGCTACCTGCAACCTTGCCTAAAATATATAATCCTGGAACACTCAAACTGTCTCTTCAGTAATAAATTTGTGTTTGTTTCCAAAAAAACCCAGGAGTGCATTATTTCCCTCCTAATTGTGACCTAGTTAACATAAAAGGAAATCTGGAAGTGTGACAACCAAGCCAGGAGCCATGGCATGTATCCCACCTCCCTAAATCACAGAAACCAGTCAGTAGAGCATAATGGTTGCCTAAAAGAAGCCAAACTACACTAAGAAAGTTCAAGTAGAAAAAATACATTTTGACTAAACATTATCCCCATGTAGAGCTTTCAGAAAAAGTCATTAATAAAAAAGATGCTATTTTGGCAATAAAAAACATCTCTGAAGTTTTAATACCTGCAAAATAAGAGTACATACCAAATTGCAACAGAATTGGAAATAAGTCCCTTTTTCTGTGTTTGCTAACCATCTCATGTCTTTCTTGTAAGTATTTTGTATAGGAAATGAAATTTAATTATGGACATTTTCCACCTTCTTTTGAAGGACAGATAAGTTCATAGTATCCTGGATTGCTAGCTATTATTATAGCATCCAAGCTGCATAACTCCTTGGTGTTAACTTCTATGTTCCCAGGCAAATCTTTCAAGCCCCATGTCTGACGAGAAATAGTAATTTTTTGCATACTCTTTCACTGATAAGTGGAAAGGTTGTAATAATGTCAGTTTACTGCTGACAAAGCTTTGACAGAGCTCCATATACTGTACTGATAGTGTAAGTACAGAGGAAAAAAAGTGGCTCTAGAGAGGCATGTTTTATAATATGAAGTAAGAGACGTTGGTTAGAGGTCTTGGGTTTTTTTGATTTAGTTTGGTTTGGTTTGGTTTTGGTTTTGTTTGGTTTTGGTTCGTTGATTGGTTTGGGATTTTTGGTTTGGTTTTGGGTTTTGGAGGGGGTTTTTGTTTGTTTGGTCTTTGCTTTGGTTTTGGTGGTTGTTGTTTTCTTTTTTCCCCACAGAAATACCTTAACAATAGAAAACTCTAATGCAAATGAGGATTTGTATACAGGCAATGGATGATAAAGCAGTGTTAAAGTGTGTGTTTCTATCATGAGGTTTCTAAGGGACCAGTAGAAAACCAACCTAGACTGCAGTCACAGCCAGTACATATCAGACTCTCTCAAAATTCTCTTTGGTCTTTGCAATAAATGCAACCTCAGCTGTTGGCAATATCACTGGGCTGCAAGGGAGATATAGAAGGCAAACACATTAAGCATTTTGTTGTTGAAATAGTTTCTGTTGAATTATTATTAGTATTAGCATTTCATAACTGAAGACTGGGGCATCTTTCAATTTGCAAGATATTCTATGCTATCTTGTATTCTATGCAATTTTTATAATAATTTAAAATTCAGAATTAAATCAAGGGTTTGACATAGAATGAATCCTTTCTTTCTTTTCTTCTTGTGCAATTTCTGTCCTCAGGCAAAAGTACATAATACATTTCAACACTGAGTTTCTCACTTTGGCTATTGCAGTATCCTTTTAAATTATAAGAAAGCTCTTAGGGCTCAGAAATGCTCCACAAAACTTTTCCATGTAGTTACCACGGTGTAACATATACATCATTTTATTTAGATTCCAGATTGGGTAACCACATTCAGCCAAACACTTCCCTGTGTTGCAGATGAGAATTTCAAGGCTGTCTGTGAGGTGAAGTGGGTCTCTGGTTGACAGTACTGAAAACTACAGGCACGTCATTAGATATAGTATGTGTAGAAAAATATCTTTATGGATGTTACCTAGAGGAATGGCACAGTAAGGAAACATTTGAGTAGTGATGAATAGGACAGCTGAGCTTTATAAATGCGTAAATGACTAGAATGAGAGGCAAGTAAGTATATAAAAAGTTGTTGCATGAGCAAAAGGGTATCTATTAAAGATGGTAAAATAATAAAAGCTAGAGAAGAAAAAAAAAAAAAAGTATTAGCCTTAAAGGATAATGTTGGCATATGATCAAATCATTAGAAATTTAACATGAATCTATTTAAGCTGAAAATATAGAAGCTCTCTTCATAAATTAAAAAAGAAACTTCCTTAGACTGACAAGTTGAGTGTAATCAAAGGTTTCTGTGGATCATTCATTAGTTTTCAGTGGTGCTTCCATCAAATGCCCTTCTGACATTTATTGCAAAGGTTTTCCAAAGACAAAAAAAGGAAATGTAATGCCATTGCCCCTTTGATGAGCAATGAAATGTTGCCTCCTAAAGCATGTACACATTGTAAAATAATAGACTTACTGCAATAATTTTACAAAGTGTAGTCTGCCACCATTTAGTTCAGTAGTGATCATACTATAACAATATAGAACAAGAGATTTGGCTGACAAGATAGGCATGAAAAAGAGAGTGCCTATAGATTGCATGTGAATTTGGGTGGCAAAAGTAATAGAAATTTGTGAGTTTTGCCAGGTCATAACTTTAGACAGCATGAAACTTACTTAGCACTTCAGTCTTGCATTACTCATATTTTGTTAATCATTTGCTGTTCCTATATGTCAATGTTCTCCATTCATCTTTGCCAAAAAAAAAAAAAAAAAAAAAAAAAAAAAAAAAAAAAAATTTTTTTTTATAATGGGCTTCTGGGTTAAGAGCA
>NDXB01022456.1:21007-42170 GCA_002631895.1 Agapornis roseicollis
AAAAATGCAAAAAAAAAAAAAAAAAAAAAAAAAAAAAAAAAAAGAAAAAAACAGATGGAGGATAAATAAGAGCATTCGGAATAAAGCTCAGTATTTATCAAGCCTATTGTTATATTTCTTCCTGGGTCCTTTGTACTGGGCAGTGTTCAGTGCTGACAGTTTACATTTTCAACACAAGATGAGGGAAAATAAGTCAATTTTGCTGTTAGTATGCTTTTCTCTTGCAGTGACTAATATCCTAAAAATACTTTGGCAATTTTAGGTTGCACTCTTACTATGCTAGGGGATTCACAGTCCTATATGGTAAAACAGAATTTCAGGGTTGGTTGTTCACAATGGTTTTGTAGTGAAGCTGAACTGAAAGTAGTGATTTATCTATCTAGTCTTAGGTGAGGGTGATAATGTGGAAAAGATAGACCGTAACATTTGCAGAAGAGTGATCTTAACTGGAAAAAATAGTTGCTATAATTCTGTGTTTCTCAGGTATGTTTACACATACTGGTATGTCCAACAAGAGACACACAGAAATTGTTGCTTAAATTGTATAGTTAATTATTTCACAGTTTAGGAAATGCTGTTTACTAGGGTCTCAGGTAAAATAGTTTGAATTTTTGAGTAACACAAAAAAGGCTCATGGAATACTTTCAAAATAAAAAGCTGACCCTTGAAACAAACATATGTAAGAGCTGGCTCTCGGACAGATGTCCTAGATGATGAGACTTGGAATACTTCCAGGTATTCTGTCTCAATGTCTGCGTCCCTGGGACTTAAAACAAAAAGCCTATTCTACAGATTCTTTTGGACAGTTCTCTTTTGGACAAACTATGGAACCCCATGCTCTTTCTATCTGACCTCCTTAATGTAAAAGATAAACTAGAGCTATCTGAGAAATTGGATAGAGGTTACACATTGTAAATTTATTTTTCCTGAATCCATTAATTAATGTCTATATCATCTATGCCATAGGTGATTTCTGTCACACACCCTTTCAGGTATTACTCTCCAAATATTGCATTGCTGTACACCAGTATATTATAATGTATCAGATGTGATAGAAAGATCAGCATAAATTATTACAAAATTTATCAGTAGTAATGTTGGGCTATAACTACAGATCTGGAATCTATTCACAGTTCTGCTGATAGCTTTTGACAGCTCTCTGCCCCATTTTCCTTTCTTCATAAAGTTAAAATAATCTACTCCCACTGTAAAGTTGCCGTAAGTTTTCCTGATGGAAAGTTTTGTCTGAATGATGGAAAGAATGACAACAGCTATCTAAGCAGAGTTCTGCTACAGATGTATTTATATGCAAATACAGCTTCATAAGCACTGCAGTTACTTTGTGATAGGTGCTACATTTGTCTTTAGAAACCTCACATTGTTCTTTCAATCCAACACATTCTCTGAGAAAATAAAGTGATTCATTAATGCTGAGTTAAGGTTGCCAGTGGGTTTGTACCCCATACTAAGGATGAGGGTCAGTGAATTTTAACCTTTTTGAAACCAGAAAATTCTGAATTATAGGACGTGAAATTGTTAATCTGTGATGTTTGAGCAATGCCTTTAACAGTTCCCATTATATAGAGTCTATACACTTAGTCTTTGCCAACAAGCTCATATTTTAAAGGAAACAGACTCCTTGATAACTTCAGAATGATTTCTAACACTTTTTTATTATTATTTTTTTACCTTTTTAAAGTTAAAAACATAAAACAAAATATGGCTAAGTGTACTACCATGAGTCGAAGCTATTCCCTTGTAGGTTATAGCTAGGAAGTCACCCAAAATATGCAATGTTTTAAAATCCCCTTATATGCTTCCATAATTTAAGTTGATTTTTCTGCAACATTTTTGCTCTCACAACACTCAAAAATCCATGGCAAGAAAAGGCTTGAATTTCTTTGCACTGATATCGGATTAAGACACACATACACCTTTCTCTCCTTGAATACACCCAGTATTGGCTGAGATCCAGACCTCCTCATACTGCCAAGCTGCTCCAGCTAGCCTCTTCACCATTCAATATCAATGAACTTAGCACAGTGAATCCAGATGAAATGCATGTGGGATTTTGCCAGCTGGGGAGAAAGAGTAGAGCTAATACTTCACTGACATATTTTAGCATTATTTTTTCTTGATATTCGCAAGTTTAAGTTGCATACACATCAGCTCCTTGTTTTCAGATATGTGAAAGTCACTGGATTAAACATTCTGGACAGGAACATGACTGTACCGACATTTAAATTCTGGTTAAAACAAACAAACAAACAAAACAAACAAACAAAAAAACCCAAGGAAAAAATCCACATTTTTGTCAGGCATTTATTTATCATGTACCACACACTTTGGAGACAAGTAAACACGAATTTGCTGTGTGCCAAGGTAAGTTGCCAAAAAAACATTTTACACAGAGTATGAAAAATGGGCAGGGGGATTATGTGGTTGTTAGTAGCTGTTGTACATCCTTAGGGGCATGGAAAAGTTTGTAGAATAAAGTGAGAAGAATGCATGGTATTCAGCAAGAAAAATAAGGTAAGGTCAGAAGATACTTTCATGATTCAAGGCTCTGGGGCTGGGATCTGAAGTAGATGACAGACACAAAGAGTTTCTCTGTAGTGCTGCTGGCAGAGAGATTATAGCTGTCCTGGGACTAAGCAGTAGGAAGCAGAACCATTGTGAATACTAGAGGGAATGAGATCAAGAACAGAATCTGCAAGAATTTCAGCAGATGGTTTAGCCCAAAAATAAAATATAGTTTTATGGATTTCTTTTGAACTTGGGTATGTCTGTGGCATTGTTTTGTATGGGAAAAGTGAACAGTTTTGTTCTGCTTGTTTTAAGAGACAAGTCTGGGACTCGAGAGAGAATCATATTGCCAAACCACCAAAACATGAAAAGAGACTATGATAACTGATCAAGGATTTGGTATGGTCTGTGGAAGCAAAATAGAATACATGAAAATGCATCATTCATCTCTGGCACAGCTACACTCATGCAATGACATTGTACAAGGGATGATTACTGATGAGGTGATAAAAGGCAGTAGGGAGCCATGAATAAAGCTATCTAAGGAAGGTCATAAACACATGATTCATCAAAAAATGAGAACCCTTAGAAACATTTCAGTTTTCAAACCATTGTGCAAGTCTTCCTTTAGGTAAAGAAGCTTTTGAGCATGGAATCAAATCAGTTCTTACTTAATGAAATAAATATTCAAATTTTCACCTTGGAAAGACAATACATAGTGAATAAAAAGAAAGAAAGAAGGAAGAGAAAAAAGGTATCTTTGGAAAATCTATCTATGACTTTGCTAATGAAATGCCAGATTGCCACACAGTCTGGATCATAATATGCAAGGTAGGTGTTTTCATGCTGCAGGATAATTACAAATAAATTTCTAGTTTCTATCTTCAGGAACAGCTACTAAAATTGCACACCAATAATCAACAGAATAACTCTATCGGGTAAAACTTTTGGCTGTAAAAATATTAAAACAGAGTGAAAGCAAAGAAAATGAAAAACACAGGCTTTTTAGACATTAGTTTCACTGAGAACAAAACCTTTGTAGTTCTAGATTTTACTCAACAGCAGTCTAAATAATATTTTTTCTCAATACAGTTTTAGAAGTGCATGGTGGATAACAGTGTGTATCTGAAAAAATAATAAAAATATCCCAGTATAAGATTTTTTTTTATTACGTTTTTACTGTAACACAGAGGCTGCATATGAATACAGTACTTAGAATCATAGAATCATAGAATAGTCAGGGTTGGAAAGGACCTTAAGATCATCAAGTTCCAACCCCCCTGCCAGAAGCAGGGACACCTCCCACTAAACCCTGCCACCCAAGGCTTCATCCAATCTGGCCTTTAACACTGCCAGGGATGGAGCACTCACAACCTCCCTGGCCAACCCATTCCAGTGTCTCACCACCCTCACAGCAAAGAATTTCTTCCTTATATCCAATCTGAACATCTCCTTTTTAAATTCGAACCCATTACCCCTTGTCCTGTCACTACAGCCCCTCCCCAGCATCCCTATAGGCCCCCTTCAGACACTGGAAGGCTGCTATGAGGTCTCCACTCAGCCTTCTCTTCTCCAGGCTGAACAGTCCCAAGTTTCTCAGCCTGTCTTTGTATGGGAGATGCTCCAGTCCCCTGATCATCCTCATGGCCCTCCTCTGGACTTGTTCCAACAGCTCCATGTCCTTATTTACTTTGTAACATCCTCTCTCCTCTAAATTCTGAGTGAAGCAAAGGCAGAACATGCGCAACCTGAAATTGCAAACCCCTAAGTTCAGGGTACCCATTTACTAGAGTGGATACTTTGTGCCGACACTTTGTGTTGCATGTTGAAATTGCAGTTTTATTTGTTCTTTACCTTCCTTTAGTCTGAGATAACTCCTTTATGGTATTTTTCAGTGTTGTTACCAAAGAAAAATGTGTTCTGACTATTTCTAGATAACATGGACAAGTTCAAAGTTTCATATAGGAATAAAGAGTCTGAGTTCATATTGGTTATATTATCTTTGGTTACTGTTCCATTTAGAAATTTCAGCCAGTGCTTAAGCTTCATTAAAGTATATAGCAGATATGACTTACTGTAAAGCCATTAATAAATAAGAGCATGAACAATTTTCCTAACCATTAGCAAGTATGAGCAGAAGGAAGTTATTTTGACTTAATACATTTTATTAAGTATCTCTGTCTTTGGTTCTAAATTATGGAACCAGCAGCTTAAAAATATGCACTTTTTTCTATTCAGATCTTTGTTTATATTTCATTTTTCCTTAAGTTAAGCAATAAGAACTTAACAATAAGACTAGAGACTGTTCGTAAGCTCTGAAATAGCACATTTTATTCCATTAAAAAAAAAAAAAATCAGCAGAATGAAATATTTATTGCATGGAATTAAAAAAATCTTTTAGTGATGGCAAGTACTATTTATGATTTGTGTCATAGAAAGAAATAATCCTGAAGATCCTGAATCATGGAAAAATAAGCTAAAATCCAGGCATCAGTTGAGCTCAGCTTACTTTCCGCAGTTGCCCACAGACTAGGAGTCTTTAGATCTGAGTGTATCGTCATGGACAATAGAGTGGGAACAGCTGCTCAAATAAAGTGGATCATGGTTGTATAGGGATTTGTAAGTAATCAAATGTGCTTTAAAGAGAGTTAGCCTCACCTAACTGAGACTCATTGCTGGCACCTCCAGGGAAGGAATGAACTCAATGTGCATGTTGCTCCTGTGAATTATCTTTTGCTTGTGTAGTCTAGGAGTAATTTCTAGAGTTAATCAAAGATCAGGTGATCCATTTGGTATGGTTGTGCCTCATGTGTGAACTGAGTCAAGTAATCAAAATAAAATGTAACCAGCAGTGCATTAAAGAGTTGAATAGAAGGAGATCCATGGCTCAGCCTACTTGGCAAATCTCATTTATCTGTTTTGAGCAATGAAGGCTATATACCAAAAAGCCCTTTCAGGAAATGAAGAATTTGCCAGTGTTAGGGATCGATGGTTTAGTGCTTATCTACATTAGCATAAGCTCTTAAGATATGCTGCACCATTGTGAAATTGAGCTTGCACAAGCAGACTGCAGCTCAGTCAACCTGTGCATATAGACAAACTCTGCCTGTTCAGGAGGCAGATCTATAAAAGGGAAAAATGTTTTGGAAACATCATTTTGTCAATAGTCACTCATTTTCTAGATATTAACTATAACAAATATGAGTAGGCCGCACTCCAAAAAAATAAGAACATTTTTTAAATACATATCTCCCAGGACCCCTCACCACTCTTCTGATCTGTGAATTTTGCATTGCAGTTTGCATTCTTGCATAGGACTCTTCATATTTCTCCCTTGGGGAAACAGCAGTGAGGGAACAGCTAGCAGGCATCTTAGGCAACTGGAATGCTAACTGAGAGGTGCGTAGGTTCTAGTGGAACACATCATGTATCTACAAGGTAATGAAATGCACCTTTTCTGCACAGAAAGAGCAGCAGCAGGAGAAAACATGGAAAATTTAAGAGAGCTACATCTCCAAACCTGAGCATTATGTTGAGTATACATGGACACTGGAAAGCAGCCTATTGCTTTGTCTGGAGACACAATTTAAAATCTGGTGATTAATCCTGATCACAAAGATTCAGACTGGGAAGCCAGAGAACCATTCATACTTTGGGTGATTTTAGATAGGTGCAAAGATAAATCAGATCTTGATAAGACAGATTTCATAACTGTTTGTGAAAAAGAAATGCTGAGGATGACAGATCAAACATGCTTTCTTTAATATAAAAAGAAAAAAAAAGAAAGAAAGAAACAGACTATAGGGCAGAAATCTTTAGAGGTATGAAATATCTTTCAAAGACATCTTCAATAGAAGACATAATGAATCAGCAGAATATGAAACACATAAGAGCATAAGAGAACCCAATTATCCTGGAATACATGTAATACCATGTTCAAAAAAAAAATTCTTTCAGTCTTACTGACAATTTAGGTAGATTGGTTACATTTGTAGAGAGTTCAAGAGCATGCTGAATGGTTTCTTTCTTCAGTAGCTAGATTTCAATGGGAGCATATGATCACAAAGTATTTGAACAACTATGGTAAAAAAAATACCAACCCTCTAGCTATTAAAGAAGAAATGTGTCTGGCAAACAATATGTGTTCAATAGTCTGCATTGATTGTGATCTTTTTTTTTTCTTTGTAAGCTTTATTTGTAAAAATTTGTAGGCTTTTAATACTTTGGAGAAATCTGGTTCTGCTGGCTGAGGTTTGGAGTTATGTTTTGCACCTGAAGTACAGTCCCAAAACGATACAAATAGTTGAAGCTATTCAGATTATTACGGTATGCCATAGAGGGTATTCCAATATAAAATGAAGCAATACAGGAACATAACCAAATGTTCAGATAAACTCAGGTTCACGTTGCAGATTTAAAACACAACAACAAAAATCAGGTTAAAGAAACCATAGAATTAGAAGTGTCTTGTTCTCGGATATGCATAAGTGTCAATAGGATACAGGTGATTCCTTGATTTATAGAAAGAAATTTATATATGAAAGTTTTCAGGAACACCGTGTTTTGGGGAAAGCTTTTACCCAGTCCAGTTGTTTTGTTAACGGCCTCCCTTAGCTAGTAAAGCTGCAGAGCAGGTAAGAAATACTAATCAAATTTTGGAGTTTGAAATTCTTACACAATTCAAACAGAAGGCAACTGTCCTGATAGTCAAATGCAGTAAGTGCCAGACAAAGCTGTCACCTGATGCTTGCAAGCAGAGGCCTGGGGGCATGCTTGTACAAAGGCAGGGTGATTGCTTGAGACTTGTAGCATATGTTTACAAAGCTTTGACTGGATCTGAGTGTTGGTGTGAGCAGAAGCAGAAAAAGGATCCCTAGCTGTACTTTATGCAAGGAAGTAAATGTGTTAGTTTCTTTTTCCTGAGGGAGGCCAGGCTTGGTAGATGAAGGTCATGAGTTTTGAAAGATGACTACAGAAAAGAAGTTAGAAAAGACTTCTGGATTTCAGAAGCTTTTTCAGTTTCAATTGTATGATTTACAAGCAGAGATGAAAGAGGAAAAGACTGTGGATACAGAAAATTTGTTTTCAGCTTGAGATAGAAATGAGATAGGAAGACATAGTGGTGTGATACTGGAATTTGGGGAGCCTGCTCAGAAAAAATGCTTCATAAGGTGTGACAGTCCTCTCTCAGAGGATATGATCTATCATTGCAGAAGCCACAGCATAAAATCAAATTACATCAAATCAAGATATTGCTGGCTGTTAGTATCTTGCCTTTATTACAACTTCAAATCAGATGTTTGTGACACAAATGATACTGTATTTAAGAACAACAGACTTTATCCTCTGTTGATTTCAGATGGTCAATTGCTATTTTCCACGTGGTAATTCCAGAAATACAAATATTAAACACAAAATTAGGTCAGCTAAGTTTGCAGTTAAGTTTGAGTAACATCCTTGAATCTGTTTCTTTCACCTATTTCTGTGTTGTTCAACAAAATCAGAAATCAGATCATTCAACCCTTTAGCCAAAAATAATAGTATTGTGTTCTGTTGTAAATACAGTAAGACTTTATTGGTGGGTACACGTGTGTGTGTATATATATATAAATGCATATATATGGAGGGGGAATAAAGATGGACAGAGATAGATAGGCACAGTGAATCAAATCTGTTAAGAGCATAGACCTGGGATTATATGTCTGGCATTCAAATTCAAATAAAATGGAAGAATATGGACAAAGAAACTAGTGGCTTTTGAGGAATTTTGCCTTATTCTGGTGAAGTGGTAGCTAAGCAAAAGCAACTATATGAATAATATAAAACATATTTTCAGAGCCCTCAACAAAAGGAGATGGGAAAGAGGTGGAACCTGTGTGCCTGCCTTCTAAAAAAGAACGAACTGTAGAGTGCAAAAGGATCAGAGGAAGTGCTGAGTAATGAAACAGAGCAAATATGTGGTGGTGTGTATTGTCTCTTTGGAAAGAGTTGTTGAAGGACAAGTAATGTGTAACTTTGTGTTGCAAGCCAACACCTCCGGTACATTCTCGTAAAACTGGTTTGACGTCTGTACACAAGGAGAGCCAATTTGGATACAAGGACAGGTGCAGACCTTTCCTCCTTCTCTCAGATCTTAGAAAAATATTTGTAGCTTGCTTGATAAATAACAAAGGTTGCCCTTAGAAATTATTCCAGGGACAAAAATTCCATTACCTTCAGGATAGCTGCAAGTGAAGGGCTGGTTCCTGGATCATGAAGGCCATGGGAAGCTGTTGTGCCCACAGCAGCTCCTGCCCTGCTGAGGTATCTGGCTTTCCTGCCAAAAAAGCCAAGGTGTGTCTGGTTTACATCCAGACCTCGTTGTGGATCTGTACTGAAGAAAAAGGGGACTTGGAGTGAGCAATGGGGCACCCATTCAGCATCAGTGTTTAATTCTCAGATATTAATAGCCACCTAACAACACTCTTCTGCCCTAAAGGCTTACCAGTTTCTGTTAGCTTGATCCTTGATTTTAAGTCTAGTTCTAGTGAACCTAATCTGACTTCACTTGTATTCTTTCTCCTGCTTGGTTGTCAAATATACTCTTCTCTGCTCAGCAGTTCCATTCCCTGAAGCCCTGCTAATTGTTAAAACTTTTCTGCCTCTTTTCTTCTTTCCTACCTGGGATAGTCTTTAGTCCCATTTTCTTCTCTGAAAGATCTGTACCACAATCTGCTCCACCATCCATTTATTTGTTCCCATTTTTCCTCAATGACTCTTAGATTTGGACCTTGTTTCCTCTTAAGTCAATGCTTAGGCTTCCACCTCCATATTTCTTGCATCCTGCAGAAGCAGGATGTACCAGAGGCAGCCGAAAAGAGACAGATTCCCTTTTTTTTTTAATCCAGTTCTAGCATCTGTGCAGTTCCACTCCTACTTCCCTGGCTGTGAAAACTGCTAAGTGAAAAGTCTGACTTTTCATATAGTTACTCCATATGTTTTGGTTTACATTTGGGTTATATGAGCCCATTGCCTAGCCATGACTCACTGCAGAAACTACAGAAGAACATACAGTTTAGAAGCACTCTGTATCTTCCAGTATCTGAAGGGGGCCTATAGGGATGCTGGGGAGGGACTCTTCATTAGGGACTGTAGTGACAAAACAAGGGGTAATGGGTTCAAACTTAAACAAGGGAAGTTTAGATTGGATATAAGGAAACATTGTTTACTATGATGGTGGTGAGGCACTGGAATGGGTTGCCCAGGGAAGTTATGAATGCTGCATCCCTGGGAGTGTTCAAGGCCAGGTTGGATGAAGCCTTGGGTGGCATGGTTTAGTGTGAGATGTCCCTGCCCATGGCAGGGGGGTTGGAACTAGATGATCTTAGTGTCCTTTCCAATCCTAACTATTCTATGATTCTATGAGGGGACTGAGCGCTGCGAGTTGCTCTGCAGACCTGATGCTTGTGTTGGCTGGTCTGGACCTGTGAGAAACTCAAATGTGCTAGGTATCTTTGTCTCTCTGACAAGTTTTTATTAAGCTTGGATTGGTGCAGTAAGGATCCTGAGGGCACTAACAGGCCACAGCTGTCAGCACCCACCTGGGGCCCCACACTGTACCCATTGCTCCATGGCCCTCATTTAAGTTTAGGCTGGGATTAGCAGTCCTAGTTTAAGATATGACATAGTTGTACCTGTGTTAAGACCTGCTTCTGACTCTCCTGGCTGGATCTCCTGTATAGACCTCAGACCTGGTAAATCACTTGCTTTGTTCAGGGCTGTCTGCAGGCCCTATTAACAACCCTGCACAGTGTGATCAGCCCCATCGGGGTCCCACTGGGACAAATCTCACTCTTGGCTCTGGAGCCCTGAGGGAGCAGCCATCTCTTGCTGTGCCCTGACAGTAGTTTGGCTCTCGTATATGCAGTTTGGCCAGTCTGAAGACTAAAGAAACGAAATTGATATTAAATACCCATGTTGAAAAAGCAGTGATACCAAAAGACTACAGAATTATCTTATCTTAGCCTTTTTCTCCACAGAGCTTCACAGTGTGCAGCTTTAACATCACGAGGAAGATATTTATGGAAGGCACTGTAGGTGGGAAAAGGAAAATTTCTTCTCTTGGAAGAGCTGGCTGCTTATGAAGCTCCTCTGTGTGCTAGATATTTCTTTTAGGTGTTTGTCTTCATGGCAAGTTTCTGTCTTATATTGTACTACTTCCTGCAGTTCACTGACCCTATTCTAGCTTTTTACTTGGGTCCTGACCTTGGTGATACACTCCTTTTTATGGATAGTAAGTGCAAGCTTCAAAAAAACCCCAAAACCTGTTGTTGTGCTTCTTAATTGCCTAGCTAGTTCAACATCCTTTGTCTTGCAGAATATGTTTGAGATTAGTACATGACTTTTGAGTTTGCATGAAAAAATAATGAAGCATTTGGACCTTTGGCTTGTAGGCCTTGTATTTAATTTTATTCCTCCCTCACAGCTTGAATCATGGAGGTGGAGCTGAGGGAGCAGGTGGGCATGCCTTCAAACTGTAATTTGCCTTCAGCTATATCTCTTCTTGGCATATGAACACAGTCCTTGAGTGTCACTGCTTAAGTGCTCCCATTCATGCTGTTCCTGTAACTGAGTAATTACAGCATACTCATATAGGAACCTCTCTTTGTTTAGGAATGTGTGCAGTATAGTTCTGTACAAAAGCTATTACTATGAGTTATCTGAGGGGCCAGAAAAATTAATTCCTAAAGACTCTTTTCTTCTTTCTGGCTACAAAATTTTCTTTCTTTACACTTCTTACTCTTTTTGACCTCTTGGATCTTGCACTGTTACTTGATCATTGTTTCTCCTGCTTATTCTGGGTAGGAGGCTATTAGTACATTGTCAATGATGAATTTTAAAAGACAGATTTTTTTATTTTTTAATTTCTTCTATTTTAGGTAAAATCTGGTTTACCACATTTGCTAATTATATCAGCTAATCTTTCCAACCCTATGACTGTACTGCATCCCTGATCATATGACTAGTTTCTTACAAATCCGTGATCAGTTTCTCCTTAGACACAAGAAGGGCAGTATGAAACTTCTAGTTATCATCTAGTGAATAAGACTTTTACTTAAAATGAGAATTTTTTTTTCTGCTTTGGCTTGATATAGTCTTTCACCATTTTAAAAATTAGGCACGGTTTTTCCTCAGAAGCTTTCAAACCAAAATAGCAGCAGCTGTTGAAGGATAACTTATGTTTCCACATTTCTAGTCTTTATAATTAAAGTTGGTCTGAAATGCAGTATTTAATCTGAATTTCGCTCTCTAGTATGGGGATTCCATCTCAGTATGGAATGGTGGGATCTTCTTTGGTTGAAGATAACATCAATGGAGGTCTCACCCACTATAAAATCTACCATATATGTGATACAAGCGAGTGGTGTTAGCAGATCTCAGTGAAATACTTCCAGACAATAAGATATCTGTTTGTGAATGACTTATTATGAATTATTACATGGGGTTCTGGGGGAACCTTTTGTTATTGAATGTCTTTGTTTTGCTTACTTTACGTTTACAGTTATTTTTACTTATTAGAATGATAGGAGAGCCATTAAGCCATTACACTTAGAAATCCCAGTGCTTCTCAAAGGTTTCTTCCCCCTGTGATTTTAAGTCTTATTCCATATTAATGTTGTCTGTCAATTTGGCTGCAAAGGAGTAACTGATTTATGAGACAGAAAGGTCGAGTGTGTCCTAATGCAATGACAGGTACATCAGTTATTTGCAGTCCTTTGGTTATGAAACTCAAATATTCTTTCATCATACTGGGCTATTGTAGCACCATTAGTGTTGTAGGTAACATGTTGTACAGCATGTTGTTCACCCTCCCTGTTAATTTCTTGTGGATGTATAACCCTAGTGCAGCAGATCATGTAGTCTAGGAAAAGATGTGATAATAGAGCCTCAGTAAACGATCTCAGAGGATCCTGGTGATGGTAGCTTTTAGAGAGATTTGGAACTTCCAACTTCACAAGATTACTGAGGGAAAGACTGTCAACATTCTTATATTGGCATCTGACCTGCCAAAAAAAAGTAGTAAATCCCAAACTATTTACTTTAATTTCAAACATTTGCTCTCTGAATCAACTGGTTTTGTACAGTGCCTTTTCAGTGGCAGCTGTATTGAGTGACTGGGAAGGTATAAGCTATGTGCCTTAGAGACAGGGGACTCTAAGCTTTTATANCAAACTATTTACTTTTCTCTCTGAATCAACTGGTTTTGTACAGTGCCTTTTCAGTGGCAGCTGTATTGAGTGACTGGGAAGGTATAAGCTATGTGCCTTAGAGACAGGGGACTCTAAGCTTTTATATTTGCAGAGGAGAAAACATTTAAAATTGATTGCCCTCATCCAGTTTCCTAGTTGCATTTCCAGTATTTATTCTCATAGCATTACCTTCTCCTGCTATTTCTATCTACACTGTGAGTTCTGGCAATTTCTGTTTCTCTGTAAAATTCCGGTAAGCCTAGCACATGTCTTCACCGAGGTTGTCCCGTAAATTGGCTGTTTATGAAGCAGAATGGCTACTATGGCAATAGCATTTTATATTTGACTTTGTCTGAATATCAGTCATACAGAACAAACACACTCAGAGAGGTGGGAGAATGACTATGCCTCATGTATTTGTAGGGGTTTGCAAGTACATGGTACAGCCATGTATTCTCTTTCATTTATTGAGCTGGTTTTTGGTATGGAATATAGAAGTGAAGCTGCTGTTCCCATAGCACATAGGAACAGCAATGCAAACTCCACAAACTTATTTATGCCTTGTTTCCACTAAGTTATGTAAATCAGAAAGCTTCAAAAGCCCTAGTCTGATGCAAATGTTATGATCACTGTTGGAAGCTGATTTCCATGTGTGTATGTTCTATGCATGCCTTCAGACAATATACAGCCTTCTTCTATTAGCAAAAGTAGTAGCATGCATTCATGTAATGATTAAGGACAACCTTTTTTCAGAGGAAAAGTAAAGAAACAATTTTGTCTCAAGCATAGGTGGGGGTATAAAGAGGAAAAGATGAATTGATCATTTCCTGTATGATCTATTTATGGATTTTCAGAAAGAACTCAACTTATCTAACAAACCCTGCATACAAACAGGATTAAAATTGACTGTCATTGTTTAACCCCAGCCAGCATCTAAACATTACCCAGCTTCTTGCTCACTACCCCTCGGTGGGATGAGGGAGAGAACTGGAAGGGTAAAATTGAGAAAACCTGTGGGTTGAGATAATGACAGTTTAATGGGTAAAGCAACATTTGTGCAGATAAGCTCAGCAAAACAAGGAATTTGGTCATCACTTTTCACCAGCAGGCAGGTTTTCAGTCCTCTTCAGGAAAGCAGGGCTCCATCACATGTAGAGATTACTTCGTAAGACAAATGCCGTAACTATGAATGTTTCCTTCCTCCTTCTTCTCCCAACTTCATATGCTGAACATGACATCATATGGTGTGGAATATCCTTTTGGTCAGTTGTGGTCAGCTGGCCCAGCTGTGTCCCCTCTCTACTCCTTGTGCACCCCTAGTCTGCTAGTTGGTGAGGTGGTGTGAGGACCAGAAAAGTGCTTAACTATGTAAGCTTTGCTGTGCAATAACTGATAATTCATCCCTGTGTTAACAGCACCATTAGCACAAATCTAAAACATAGCCCCATACTAGCTACTGGGGAAAAATTTATCTTTATCCCAGCAAAAACAGTACACTGGCATAGAAACTAACATTCAAAATGACTTATGCAGCTGCAGCAACTGGGGTGGTTCAGCCTGGAGAAAAGGAAAGGGGAGACCTTGTTGCTGATAAGAGGTTGTAGTGAGCTCTGTTATTTTCTTCTCCCAAGTAACAAGTGATACAACAAGAAGAAATGGCCTCAAGTTGCACTGGGCAAGGTTTAGATTGGATATTTGGAAAAATTTCTGCACTAGAAAGTTTGCAATCATTGGAACAAGTTTCTGAGGGAAGTGGTGGAGTCTCCATCCTTGGAGGTATTTAAATGTGTAGATATGGTACTTAGGGACATAGTTTAGTGGTGGACTTGGAAATGCTAGAGTAACAGCTGGACTAGATGATCTTAAGAATCTTTTCCAACCTAAAAGATTCCATGATTTTTTATTCATTCACAGAGTCATAAAGGAGCTATTTATGTTAATGATATCTCTATGATCTATTAAGTTTAAAACTATTGTTACATGTATGTTGAGGTGGAGAGGAGGATGCAAATACTATAAAGAATTACAAGATTAGAAGACAGATAATATGTCAAAGATAGGGGAGGGTAAAGGGGGGAATATCTTTAATTTTTGCTGTTAGCACCCAGAGCTCCAATAGAGCGATCGATAGTCCCTTCCTCTTAATGCAGCCTCACTCCTTCCCCTTAATTTTCTTACCTTGTTTAGTTTCTATGTTTCATCCTGATCTTGCTTTGTTGCTCCAGCAGTCCCCATGCTATTATTCTTTCCCTTGACCCATGTATTTTCTTACATATTGTCATGGTTTAAACACAGCCACACAGCTCGTTCACTCACTCATCCGCCTTTCTTGCCCTCCCCTGCTTCCTGAGGGATGGGGGGAGAATCAAAAGAATGCAATTCCCACAGGTTAAGATAAGAACAGTTTAGTAACTAAGATATAACACAAATCACTGCTGCTACCACCAATAATAATAATGATAAAGGAAATAACAAGGGAAAAGAATACAGCATCTCACCAACCACCAACAGAAAACTCATAACACCCCAACCCAACCGAGTGCTGACTGACCACCTCTTCCAACCACCCTGAGAGAACTCGCCCTTCCGGATCACTCCCAGTTACATCCTAGGCATGATGTGCTATGGTATGGAATACCTCTTTGGTCAGCTTGGGTCCTGTCCCTCCTTCCTCCCGGCCTCCCCTCCTCCCCAACAGAGCATGAGGCTCACAAAGTCCTTGGTCAGGGCAAACATCGCTTAGCAACAACCAAAAACATCGGCCTTATCAGCCTTGTTCCCAGGTTAAGTCAAGACACCAGCTACTAAGGAGAAGAAAAACTGACTGCAACTGCTGAACCCAGGACACATATAACTGCTTTAAAGGCCAGCTATCCACATACACTATACACAGTGCAATCCTTGCTATATCATAAAAGGATTGTAAAATTAGCATAAAAGTGTAACTACATTGCAGCTTTACTCATGCCAGTTTAATTATGTTTTTTATGCTAGGTTTATAGTCAAGATTTAAGTACAACTAGAAAAAAGACTGTTTTCCAAACAGGGTCAGGTGTGATTCTGTAGAATCAAGGAAAGAGAAGTCTGTTCTGGAAAGCTGGTCACTGATTCACAAAGAAAGGTGAAGAGCCCATGGGATGAATGTGCAGATGCAAACTAGAAAAGATAAGTAATCAGACTTCAAGAGAAAATCTTTGTTGCGCTTAAAGGCTTTGCTCATACCAGTAAACAAAACATGTATGTATCATTTAATTTTCAGCACACTGTAAAGATTTTGAGTCAAATAGAAATATTTAAGAAAATTGACAGGTTTACTTCTCTCTCCTTTTGGAAGCAGAGTGTTAAAGCAGATGAATATGAACTAGGACATCACCTCCCCTCAGGGTGAGAAAATGGCCCCAGCCTCTTTTATTTACTTTTGTAGACATAATAACAGGCCTTAGAAAGGGGACAGAGCATAGCTAATCTTGTGACAGAATCATTGTACTGAGAAATGGCTAATAAAAAGTGTAGTCAGTCAAGGTAAAGTGTTGATTAAAGATTTGATCCCAAGCTTGTTCTGTATTTTCAGCACTCCTATGAAATTCCCAAGGGACATTAGAGGTGCCTTTCTATGCAGTCCCTAAGGGGAACAAGCAGCTGCTTTCTCTTTTAGTTCATCTTTTCTAAAGACTAATGGGATTTGCTGCCAGGAAAGAAATAATTTGCACCTGTCTATGCCATCTTCAGAGCATCTGGTCAATTTAAACCAATTTATATCAATATTCAAAAAGTGTGAATATTGATGTAATATTACACTTTGATATTGGTCCATTCATTATTTATGATGGATATTACTGTGTGCCAGTTGCCTTTTGGACTAGAATGCTAGAAGGAGGCTAGAAAGCTAGGAGGATTACTTATTTCAATTGGCCAACAGTAGTATAGAAATTCTAGATTCTTCTACAAATGTGCCTGAAGAACACATTCCCCTACTGAAAAAAAAAATCCCAAAAACCAACCAAAAAGCTGTTGATACATGGATCAAAAAAGTATTCTGGTTCTAAATGACTTTTGTGTCTACAAGGTTTTATTGGTACACAAAATTTTCTGGAAGTAGCTTATGAAGTTAAATTTCACAAGCATTTCAAAAGCTGAACTTCAGTTTCTCACAGCTTTGGCCGGTTCTAAGCATTTGGAGTGTAATCTGCCACCTGAAGGATTTGCCTTGGCCTAAATTTCTCTGGAATCCCTCTGTAAACAGTGTATGGCCATTTCCTAGAATAAGACTGAAGGAAACTGCATTGTAATTTCAAGGTAAAAAAAAAGTGCAGTGGTGTTAACTGTGAAGCTCTAATAAATCAGTATAGAACAGGTAACTTGACATTTGGCACCACAGTAGGCCTCCATGTGAGGGCAGTGCCATTTGCCAGCAAGTGGCTGTGAAACCTCCTGGTATAACTTGGATCAGTAGGGTAGATCAACATGCTGGATGAAAAATCAATGATACTTTGTGTGAAGTGTGCTATTATGCCCAAAAGCAGCAGGCTGTGCTATGGATGAGTTTCCAGTCTTTTCTTCAATGATCTGCCTTATCTTGAGGTGCCCTGGCCTTGCTAGCTGCTGACCTTGTCTCACTTTCTGTAAACAAATGATTTACTGCTTTTTATTTATCATTTAGCTGATTCCCAAATAGCTTTGAATTTTTCCCATCACTAATTAGAAAGTGTATTCACTGAAGCATGAGGTGAGATCTCATCTTTGGCAGACAAGTGGAGACTCCCGATAGTAGAGACTCCTTAGTAGTTCTCTGTATTAGCATGATCATCTTATCTTAAAGAGCCCTGGTAGGTTACAATACTTACTATCTTCTACTTCATGCCTGTTCATTTAGCAGCAGGCAACATTTTAATGAGAGTTTTAGCAAGTGTCCCCATTAGACAGCATCTTGCTGGCTTCTGCATTACAGCATGATCTCATTTCCTTCATTAGCTACAAGGCTTCTACTTGTGGTACCTATATGCAAGAACCAGTAATGACTTCAGACTTTCTAAACTAGCAGCCAATCCCAGTTAGAGTTGGTTAGGTTACTTACTGGGGTGTGTGTGTGTGTGTGTGTGTGTGGAAAATAGAGAAAAAAACAATCAACCAAAACCCCTCTCCAACAATATAAATCCAAGATGATTTTTCAGTTACTGTTGTGGTTTCTACATATTATCCCATCAGTGTAGTAAATGTAAAGAAAGTATGTGTTGAGAGTGCTCCTATCCTGACAGGGCTTTGTACAAAAACCTTACTTGGAAAAAAAATACCATAACCTTTCTACTTATATATTATAAGTTGATATCCTATCCTGCTACATTACACTAATGTGAGCACAGGTTAGACCAGAAATAACATGTTCAATAGGAGATGATTTTTAGAGGACAATCTGTTTCGGACAAGGATTCTATGCTATAGTTAAGCCTAGAATATCAGCTCTGTTCTTAGAATTTATTTATGAAAAAAGAAACAGTTATCGAAATAAAAGGTTTAATCTAGCATTTAAACAAATAATGGATTATCATCTTCAGGAAGTCACTGTTTGCAACCTGCCTCAGACATAGAGAAATTCAACAACAGAATCCATGTGAATAAAGAATTTCTGATTAAGGGATCCCCAAGGCCCAGTGGGGTGAATTATGTAGCCCAAGAGGAATATATTTTGAGGTGAAACCAGCTGTATAAATACACTCAGTGTCTGACCACTATTCCAGACAAACCTCAGTATGCTTTCAGAATATTGCTTTGGTGCTCAGATGCTTATAGATATATGGGAAGAACAGAAAGTGCAGTGGATTTTAATAAGTTATTGCTTGGATAGAACTGGGCAAATTTACATATCAATTTCTTAGGAATCTCACACACTTAATGAGGTCTTGCCATGACATTCACCAAGAGGACCAAAAACAGGAGGGTGTTGCACATTTGGAAATTCATGATGTTAAGAAGGAATAACATGAGCTGCATTACACAGCTGATAGTCATCACTGAAATTTACTTATGGGAAACTGACACATTACAGTATTTAACTAGAGGCTCTATGGAGTACCATTTGTGCAAATGCAATCATGTCATAGGAAAACTAGCAAAATTAGTAAGTTCTTTTAGAAATATTAATGGGTAGGGGGGGTTGCAAAGGCAACATATATTAATTAGATTTCATTTTGCAGAAAATTGTTGAAACGATTCCAGTGACCAGGTCTAAACCATAAGCTTTCATGGTAAATTACAGCTTTTGAATAAAACACTGATCCTATTGTCTTGGACATCATTAACAATGCTTTAACAATATATGAAAAAAAACAACCCTACTCATTCCTTTCTTTTTATCAACATGCTTGGGTTTATGTGTGTTCGTGATTACTAGTCACTGTATCAGCTGCAGCTGACAGCTGATCCTCTTATTAGTATGGTGGTCTCCGGCATATTGCATGTCTCTCCTGGAAATTATTTTGTGTACCTTACAGAGCATGATTTGGGTTTTTATGGGGGGCTCAGGATTTTGGGTACTCTCATGAACACAGTCCAGTGAGATACTGCATCTCACTTATTTCATAACCTTGAAAGGGAGGTTGCAGCATTAGCTTTTCCTCTTTTTCTAATGAGCTATTCAAAATCTACTCAAATATATATTTGCAAATAATCAGACGTTAAAGTAACTCAAAATACATAAAGTTATCATAATATCTCATCCACATTTTTATTGTAAATAACAAAATAATCAATAGCAGATTATTTATCTGAAGGCTGATCAAAATGTTTCCTTTAGTTTGTTGAGGTTTTTTATGCATCTAGAAAGAACCAACAATGTATTTGGAGGAAAACTATTAATAAAGAACATATGGTATTTTCAAAACATGCAATTTTTAAACTTAATTTTACCCTTTTTGACCATCCTATGATTATTCATAATTATTCATATGTTTATTCATAAATATTCATATATTCATAAATATAGATGTCAATATAGTTCTATACTTTTATTTTCCAGGATACATACAAATTCATTAATTCTTAATTCTCTTTATGCTTGTAACTGAAAGTTATAGGTTAATATTAGGTTAAAAGTTGTGTTATAGGAGTAACCTGGGAAAACATTCATAAATATTGGTCTTTCTTTTCTTCCTATCCATTCATATTCCAAGTAACTGAGAAAGATGACAGTTTCAGTTGTATTGTTCATGGAGTATACATCCTTGTTTAATCTTCTTTGGTTTGGAATTAGCTCCTTGTTTTGCTTTCTGAACAGTGAAAACAATGCCTAATTTCAAATTAATGAAGTACTTTGAAATACTTTCTGATATGATACATTCATTCTCAAGCCCCACTGTGGTGACATGGGTCTCTAAAACCAATGCAAGTAAGCTAGAAAGTCTTATACATTGCCTAGGCCTGATACTGTAGTATTAAATTATTATGTTCTACTGCTCTGCAATTTAAAGGCACTTAAATTTTCCTGCCAGAAGGGGATGATGAAGGCAGGAATATATGAAAAGCTCCTAGTTGCTTCTAATTAGGGTGCGTTGGTACAGCGCAGTAAATGAAAATCTCGAGGAGAGCTCTTACTGTAAGCAAAATATAGTTACTCTTTTGACACATGATGTGATGGGTTTCTCCTCTTTGATCCAAATGTTAACATCATTCATGACTTAGTGAAGTGCCAAGCAAGGTAGCACTAACCAACACCACAGAAATTACTGTTTATCCTTATGTACCATCCTCTTTGGACTTCCATTTCAATGCTATTTGTTTCTTGTCCTCTGTAACATTGTACTCAATAAACACTGCCACATTTTTTATTTGATACAGCTGAAACCTATGTGGCCTATATTTGTCCTTAAGACACATTGTTAGATAAATGTGGTAAAGAAGCATTCTGAAAATGGAATAGTTAGGTTCTATGTTGTAGCATAATGTTATATTTTTTTTTCACAGCAAGTCACTCCTACTTCACCATCTTGGCATATTTTTCATATCTATTTCATGTCTTGGCATATACCTACTAAAAATTAGGAGGAAGTGTATGTTCAGAAAACAACTGCATTACACTTAGCATAAACCAAAACATTGATAATATCTTCTGAACCACATTTACTCAAAGAGCATTTAAAGCTAGCAAAATTTTAACATGGAAATTTGCTTCCTTATGAATATGTTAAGGCATGTTTCTTTGGAAAACTGATCTGAAATGTCTCATTAACTCTATTGATAGAATAGTTCATAAGCTTGTTTATCACAGAGAATGAAGAGGTTGCTTGTAAAATTTGTCCTAATAAAATTCAGGTAAACACGAGTGATGAGAAATTACATTATATTTACTACAAAATCTTCTTTTTTTGTTGTGTTTTTTTTTTTTTTTTTTTTTTTTGTTTTTTTTTTTTTTTTTT
>NDXB01022456.1:44917-55469 GCA_002631895.1 Agapornis roseicollis
GCATTTTAAAAAAAAAAAAAAAAGAAAAATCTCTCCCATCGGATTTCAAATAAATTAGGTTTTTACTGAATGACAACGCAATCCTTGGCCAAAGGACAAAAGAAATCCCAGGATAAAAGCAGTGCTTTCTTTAGCTAACAGTGCAAAACCCCCATGAGCTCTGGTGCTAAACTTGATCCTCTTGGTGAGGGAAGAATCCCACACTACAATAATTATTTAATGACAGAATGAAATCTTAGCCTTAGAGGTCCTCCGAATCCCAGCTTTCAGGGCACCTCCACCAGAGAAGAGCTGTTCCCAGTTTTCTCTAGTTTATTTCAAAGCTCTGAAAGTGGTTGTGGGTTTTACATTCATTGATCTGCAACTCATTTGGTATTTGGTAACACACAAAACCACAGCACTGATAGTTCCCCTTTAATTCCCATATCTAAACCTGACACTGTATAGGCTGAACCAGAAATTACCCTTAGCTGTGGAAGCTTATTTTCTGGCTAGGGGTAAAATCACGTGAGGACATCTAATCTTGCAAAATGTACTATTAAGGGACTATGTAAGGGACTAGAAAAGTAGATATAGCAGCTGATTTGCAATACTTCTGGTGTTAGAGGCTTTTGCTTACAAAGGTAACAGTATTTTGGAGCTGTCACATCCAAACTAAAATTCATGTTTTAATTAGTCTTCTGGATAAAACCAAATGTGGAATATAACCAGTCTTTCTTAATACTAAAACACCACTCATTACTTGTGTAGCTTTTTTCATAAATGTTTTAATTTTTAATAAGATTAATTTGTTTAGCTTAATCAGTTTCTAATTTCCCAAATGAGACAATTTTTTATATGAATTTGTTAAGCATATATCATCATGTAGATAAACTTTCAGCACAGAGCTGCCTGTGGTGTAATCCTTGGTACTTTCCTTTTCCAAACAACAAGAAATCATGTAAGACCTTCCTTTCAGGTCAGTTGTTTACCATTTTTCTATGTTTGTATCATTTGACTTAGAAATTCATTCCTCCTGGTCCATAGTCAAATAATTTTTAATAATGCTCTCAGTGAAGAGCATGTCATTTCTGTGATAAATATCAACTGATGACAACATTGCACAAAGCTGTCACTCTAAATAGAAAAAAAAAACCCAGCAACCCTATTTCAGGATTTCGTGGGTCATGATGATTGTTCAACTGCTACAAAGTTCATAATAAATTATCTCCATATGGTAGTAACTATGTTTGTGTCAAAGACATAGGTCTCAACTGTGATGATTTTAAATTTCTACAAGCAAATGTTTAGTAGAATCAGTCACTTGGGAACACAGTAATAATACAATCCCAGCACTAATTTCCTATCAACAATGCTGTCTAAATGTATGTACTGAACTGCTCCTTTGTTTAAGCAGGGGTTCTGGGTTGTGTCTCTCCACAAACCAAATATTTAAAGTTACAGTTCACTCTTTGTTAAAGATCTCTCTCAATCAACCATTGTGGTACTTGGAAATATAGAAATAAAAACTGAGTAAGACTCTTTCTTGCCTGCTGAACTGTTAACTCTTTGTTCTCCCTGCAGCTCTACGAAAAGCTAATTGCTGCACAAATTAGGGTCAACTACAGTGGAATGTAAGGAGAAAAGAAAGAGAAGTGTGGGTTTGTGTTATTGGAAACTCATATTTATGCAGTATCTTTGTATGACTGCTATGAGTCTGTGCTTTTTAGGTCCCAATTAATTACTGAAATTATTCTGTATCTCCTTTTACTCAAAACTATGATTCTAAGTCATTGCCTGGTACCTGTATCTTTTCCAGGACAGTTTTATGATGTCTATCACTGTTTTTTAGGTAAACTCCTTTTATACTTATACCTGACTATCTTATGAGTTGAGCTGGAATTCCAAACTTTCAGGAATTGGTATGAACATTTAGAATTGAACCAGCCTTAACTTGAGAGTTCTTTCTGTGTTTTTGTTTCGTTTTGGTTTTTTTTTCTTGAAAAGTAACTATATTCAGAGTTTTACATCAGAATAACTTTATTTCTGTTTGAAGTCAGCTGAAACCAACTCTTCTTTGAAGAGCCAAATCATTTCTTTGCTTTAGCTTGAAGCATGACCATGATTGTAGTCCAGAATTATTCTCTCTGGATACACTTCCTGTGATGTTGCTGGCTCAAATACATCCTTAAAAAAGAAAACACACAAAAAAAATCAACCCAAACAACTTAGTCCTGTTCCATAAACCAGCAAATAACCCACAGTTTTATGGGAATCTAAAAACTATTTACTACAATTTTAAAGATTATGTCAGGAAAAAAGTCAAATGTATGACCGTGTTTCTGGACAGCTTGATTGTTATGTCCTGCAGCTGTGTCCTCAGCATTTTTGTGTACAGATTTATGTTGTACATTTTCAAAATAAACAAGGTTCCAGACAAAGTGGCGATTATATCATTGTGCATTTTGAGAGATGAACAATCCCTTCAATTCTTCTTTAAAATGGCTTCTCAGTCTTCTGTGTATCATAAGATTAGACTCCTTGCTTATTGCTGAAGTGGTAGATTGCTTAGAATGCGTACCTCATGGTACCATCAGTATACCAATTCACTGGATATACCATTTGCTATGCCCACAGGCACTTTAAAGTCAGAATTATTTGTTTAATTAAATAGTAGCTGCTTTTTTTCTGAAAAATTATTACTAATGGCGGTTTACTAGGAAAAAAGAAAAATCCCTGAACCTTTAGAGCTACTTAGACTGGCAGCTGGTTCACTCACTTAACTTAAAGCTTTGTTCATCCCAATGGCAGTGTTCTTTTGGGACTTGAATCTCTTTTATGCCTGATTTTGGACAAGAAAATCTCAATGTTTATTTTATTAATTTGTTATGACATAGATTACCCATGAACAGTCTCAAGAGCAATTCTTTGCTAACAAAAGTATACTCTTCTTGAGTCCTTTAATAGTATATCTCAGTGTATTGATGTAGCAGCTGAAAAGTCAGCAAAAGAATAAGCAAGCCCTGGGAAGGAAATAAATATATATTAAGGACAAATATTATTCCTAACTGAATAGGTACATCATATTTTCTATATTGTTCGGTCTTTGCTTCATAACACTCTAGCACTGTCCTGTAATTAATTCAAAGAAAACCAATGCAAATAGCTTTAAGACAAATTGCAATATGATTCTATAAAACCAAACTAATAATACTAAATTTTAGCTGCCTTATACCTAAATAAGTATCTCACCCAAACTTACCAATACTTCCTTCCAATTTGTGCTCTTTCAGAAAACAGTTCAGCTACAATTGGAGTGAACTGACATCTAGAAACAACTGCCTGTCCCTCTTTGTGTGTGCCTCCCCTGGTTATGGCTAGGTGAAGTGGAGTTCCTTTTCCTCACCTTCCCCCAGTCACCTCAAGATTATTCAAATACCGTGAAAAGGAGAATTTCATGTGTCCTCTTCTTTTTAATTACACATTTTATGGAAAAACAGTTCACATTTCTACTTTATTCTACTATTAATTGCTATTTCCATCTTGTCATATATGTGTCCAAACTACATTTCTGTCCTTAGAGGCACTACATTTTTAACGTTCTTAATTGAAACAAAATTTTAAATTTAGTCAGGATTGTAAATGAGAGCCCTATTCCACTGCAAAGGTGACAGAAATGTATGAGTGCTCCATAGTCACATTTTTAATTGATTAATTGACAACAGAAAACATTCATTTGGTTTTGCATAGAATTATAACAAAAATATTAAATCCTAGTTCTTGTTCTTATTAAGTATCACAGAATCACCAGGTTGGAAGGGACCTCTAAGATCATCAAGTCTTTTTAATAGACAATTAAATTCCTTGTTAACTAATTCCTCCATCTAGATAGACCCATAATAACATATTTGGGAAATATACTTTAATCCAGGAGCCAGTGATGAAACTTTCATTCCCAATGATTAGTGAAGTACAGCTTGACTCTTTTCAAATTTTTTGGCATTGTCATGTAAGATAAAGGAAGATGTATTTAATATGTGCACATATGCTTTCAAATTGTTTAGTCAGCCAAATAAAATTTTTACAAATGAAAAACATTTGCCATTTGATTATTGCATTGTTTATGGTTGAAGAGGCATTTGATCATCATAACTGGGTAACAGATACCAGCTACAGTAATAATCAAAATAAACATAAAACATTTATATAACATCTTTCATCACAAGGTCCTTTTCCATGTACAAACCAAGCATGAATAAAGTTTTAAGGTTAATAAGGGGCCCATAAGAATGCTGGGGAGGGACTTTTCGTTAGGGACTGTAGTGATAGGACAAGGGGTAAAGGGTTACAACTTAAGCAGGGGAAGTTAAGATTGGATATAAGGAAACATTGTTTACTATGATGGTGGTGAGGCACTGGAATGGGTTGCCCAAGGAAGTTGTGAATGCTCTATCCCTTGCCTTGTTCTAGGCTGGGCTGGACAGAGCTTTGTTTATTGTGAGGTGTCACTGCCCATGGCAGGGGGTTTGGAACTTGATGATATTAAGGTCGTTCCAGCTCTAACTATTACATGATTCTATGAATCAAGCCTTCAGCCATCAGTCATGGTGAAGTCAAGAATTTTCTTCTAGATATATATATTCAAAAAATGTGGTGCCTCTTTAACATTAAAAGGCTAAATATTACATTATGTGAAGACTAAATATTTCTTACCTCAGTTCTATATAATGACTAAAATTTTATTATCTGCAAAGATTTAAATGTTTAACTTCACTTCCACTCCTCGGTATGTTTCAAAGAATGCCTTCATGATTTGCTTTTCAGTGATAAGTCTGTGATTAACATTAAACTGTGCTTGGTCTTGTACACAAGCATGAAAGGCACAATTATATCAGTATGTAAAATATAGCTTTCCATTAGAAAAAGTTGTTTTACTTAAGAGGGCATTTTTGACACTACAAATGTATTGTTGCCTTTTTTTCCTCTTTCTATTTCTTTTATTTCTGATTAAATTGCAATATCAAAATGTCCCATTCATGAATTATATCAATAATAACAAACATAAATTTTCTGTTCTCAAAACTTTTGTACTAAAAGTATGCTTCATTTTCTGCATTTAAAAATAAGAAATAAAAAAAAATGCAGTAAAATTCTTTATTTTTATTACCTAGAAACACATTTTCTGATGTTCTGTAAATGCTGTGAAAGTGTGCCTTGCACTACTATTTGAAACATTTAACTATATGTATTTGTCTCTTTTAGATGAGATCATGAATCCATTGTGGGCAGTGGCAATATTGTCATAAGCTTCACTTGTGTCAGGTTTTCCAAAATAGGTTGTTGGACTTTTGTTTCAAATGCAAAGGTCAGGTACTACACTATGGAAGAAAATCTTATGCAGGCTGAATCTTAACTGAGGGAGTTGACTAAGGTTTAAATTCCAGAAACATGGAGAATGCATAGGGAATAATTAATACTCAGACTTTCACATACTGAGGATTTGAATATTTGTGATATTTGAAGGGGATCATGAAACCTACCTCTATTGTTTGTTCTACAACACACGGTTATGACCAGAGATATACTTCCCATCTAGTCTTGTTTTCATCTTAGCAGTATCTCTCGTTACTAAGATTAGTAAAGGTGTATAACATGTGTAACAATTTTTTGTATATAAATATGAAACATTCATTTCTATGAGAGACACTGTACTATGTGTACATAGTACATAGTACATACATAGTACATAGTAGTGCATAGTACATAGTACATACATGTGTACATAGTACATAGTACAGGTGTACATAGTACATAGTGTGGGGTGTCCCTGGCTTATGGCAGGGGGTTTGGAACTACATGATCTTAAGGTCCTTTCCAACCTAACTATTCTATGATTCTATGATTCTATGTAAGCTATGTATATATAAGTTTCTCTAAAATAGTCCAGGTAATAATTGTCTTTTACTATGAGTTTATGCAAATACAGGAAAACTTGACATAAAAATTTAAAGCTGAATATTTTTTTTCACAGTGCAGATTTAAGAGGAATTCTACATGGGAGTGAAGCAGCAACCGCAAGCCTCACAACAGGCTTGAAGATTTGCTTAACAGTGGGCCTCCTTGCCTTGAGATAGCCTATCTATCTGCAGTAATGGAAAATAATCTCTGAGCAGCTTTTAGAAAGATCAAAGCTGAAGAACTACAGCTCTGGAGAACCAATTTTTATTCTCAATTTTACTTCCTATTACAAAAGGAGAAAATATTATTACAACTTGAATGGATAGTTTCTCTTTAAAAGAAAAATGGCATGACCATTAAAAAAACACACAAATGCTAAACAACAAACAAAATCAACAGCTAAAAGCCAACAACCTAAACCACAAACCCTGTTTATATAAGAGGAGGCTTACAAATGCCATTCAAAAGAATTTTGTTTTTGTAACACTATATGCATGAAGTGATAGGATAGGTGAAAGACTGGTGGTAGATATAATACTCTAACATTCTGTCCAGCTCTGTAATTGTGTTTAATGCTTAGAGTTTTGGTAAAATGGTGGTAAGAACTAGTGTCTCCCAACCTACACAGGATGAGATGTAAGACTTTTCAGGAAACTAATGTTTTTCTCCAATCTTTGTTTTGACCCATTTCCATTTTCAGAAGTGGCATAATCTTGCACTTAATCTCACTGATCCAGCTTTTTTAAATCCAGTGAACTTTAAAACAGATCTGTAGAGATTCAGTGTCCTCTACACACCCATGGAAAAGAAAGGTCAACTTTTCAGGGTTTTTCAGTTTGAAACAGACTCAGCCATTAAACAAAAAAAATTGGTTCTACATCTCCTGAGATGTGTAAATTAAAACATTTTTGTAGGCACTAACCTAGTTTTTGGCAACTATGCAAAAGGATAGATTTCCATTTATTTCCCCAAATGATTTAAGATGTTTTGCTATATTCAAACATCTCCAGAGAACAGTTTGTTAGTCAATTAGTAAATTCCACTGCACTTTAAAATGCATCATCCATTGAATTCAGTAAATATATTTTCTGTCTACTTGGCCATCTCTATGTAAAATAATTAGTAAAAACGAAGCATTCTTAAAGTGAGTTGCTGTTGCTATTTATTTTCATTATAATATGAGAAAGGCAGCAAAACAAGATTTTGGAGGTTTTCTTAAGATCTTACAACAGTGGCAGATAATCTGTAAATTGATCAAAAAGAAGAAGAAATGGTAAAAAGTTGTGCGAAGAAGTGGTGAAGTGTTTCTTAATTCAAAACTTGTTTTGTTTTTTCCTTTGTGATATTTCAAAATGAAAATGTGTACCTTCTTTCAGTAGGTGGTAAGCTATACTGGACTCCTTGTTTTAGTAATAGTGTAATTAAGGAGAGAGTCAAAGAAGAGGAAAGGCTAGGTATTGCAGCTAGTAGTTGAAGGAAATAATGGAAAGATTTCAAAGACTGTAGGTCTATCTTTCTGCTCTTTATAATTTTAGGTGCATTTGGAAACATATGTTTTAAGGAAACATTTTAAGGACTCTCTCACACTTAACATTAGGATGTTTTGCAGTGACATTTTGGTTGAGACTTTGTGGCAAGTTTAAAAATACAAAAGAAAGGTTGTTTTGTTTGTATCTTACCTCAATATTGCACTACTGTTGCATACATGTTAAAGAAAGTAGCTTCATAATTGACAAAAAAATATTTGCATCATTTTCACTGCCTAATGAAATATTTTTCTCAAGTTCCCACGATAAAATAACAAACCTTGTGATGCACATGTGTACTTTTGTCATGGGTCTTAAATCAGAAATGGAAAAGTTCATGGTCTGTCACAGTCCTTGCAGTGTAGCACTTCTTCCAAGAAGGATCTATTCAAGAAGGATGATTCAAGTCTCTGCTGTCTAAAACAATATAACTCTTCCTGACAGTGGTGTGAGTTCTGCTGCAAAAGCTTTGTCACCCTCCTTTACTGCTAAGTAATTGAAAATTTCTACCTTTTAAATTCCTTTGTTGCCATTAACTGTTATTTCAATTCTGGATAATGATTGGGTCATTCAAGATAGTTTTTTTACAAGGATTATTATTTTTAAATTGTTTTTTATACTATATACTATCTTTCAAAAGAGCTTGAGATTTACAAAGGGTCCTAGTAGCCTAACTGACATTTTTATCTTTTTGAATCTTGTACTCAAATACCAGAAAATTTCAATGCCGGGCCCTGAGTGCATCAACGTACGGAAATACCCTGGCAAGTTTTGCCTGAGGCCTCTGCCTGTGCATTCTTTGCTCATTGAGTTGGGAGCTGCATTAACTTCAGGTTCTTGCCCTTCTTGGTCCTTCCTGAGCTATGCAGTCTGCATGATGACCTCAGCCCTGACATTAAGACAGATATTTGAAAATGGATCTCTGCCTTACTTCAAGGTAACTCTAACCTCTGAGCTACTGTAATGAAGTCTCATCTTCATCTGAAGAAAGATGGACCTACCTTCTGAAGAGGGTTCACAGTTCCTGAAAGCAGGACTCAAATATGAGTGGCAGTTATTAAAACTCAAGTCTCTTCTGAAGTGGTTCCTTTTCAGCCTAATACATTTTGTGACTCTTTAGCAACTAATGTTTTACTTTGCTCTATTTCCCTAGGGATCTCTTTCTGAACCACTCAGTACTCAGTGTACTCTTCCAGTGGGTGGGAAATTGAAATGTATTTCCTTCCTACTTAAGATTTCATCTTCTCACTATTAAGAGCCCTAAAAAGCTGACAGCAGAAGTAGTAGGTGGAGAGGTATACACAGACTAATTCAAGTACCTTTTTCTTGTGCAGCACTAAGCAAAATGGGTAAAACAGAATGTGTTGGAATCAAATTACTAAACTAATTTGATGTGGTAAATTAACCTGAATATTAAATACTGCACTACAAAGGTTTCCATTGAGAAAGAAAGGCAGTGAAACAGATGTATAATTTTCAAGCTTAAGCTCTTCTCATTATTCTGTAGACACTTTTTTCTTTGCAAGTAAAGCCATGAAAATGTTAAGTACTGTTCATTGTTCTTACAGGAATTTTTCCCAAAGCCTAAGTAGAAGAAGATAAGAATTCTACATGCCTATTTCTGGACTATAAAGATTAAATAATTGAGGCAGGATTATCTGCTCTCCGTTCTAAACACTGGTCAGCTGGCAGTATTTATACACAGGATCATGACTTGTGCTCCAAGTAAAGATCTGCAACTCTCACTGAATTCAACTGTTTTCACTGTGCTTCTACTCATAATGGATCATTTTCAGAGAAGCACAGGCAATGACAGGCTCATGGTGGATTCTGTAATGGTGAAAAATAATTAAGAGGCAGGACTGAAATCCCTGAGGAAAGTGAAAGGTAGAAATGACTGCTTTTCTATCACCTCATGTTATTTTCCATGCCATGAGGTTAGCTTATAAAATGGTTCCTGGAAGAAAATATGTACTTTCATCAACAGTAATTCCCATAGAATTTTCCTCACTGTTTTTACTATCAAATGAAAATCCACATCAGAATTTAGTCACCAAATTTGCCCTACTGTGAAATAACCATTCTGCAAGACTTGCTTTTATAATAGCAGCCCCCACAAAAAAATTGTTCTCAAAGCACTATATAAGTTTTCAAAGATTTCTTTGTTCTCATGACCACAAAGATGACAGTTACCCATTTCCTCTGACCAGGCTGCAAACATTTAATAATTAATAGGCCTGGAACTGAAGGTCAGGAGGCTATTATGAGGTCAGATACTGATACCATTAGAATAATCTCTGCCATTCAGATTTTTTTAGCCTTCTGAAGTGATATGCCTTATCATAGAACCATAGAATGGTTAGGGTTGAACAGGACCTTTAGAATAGAACAGGACCTTAAGATCATCTAGTTCCAATCCCCCTGCCATGGGCAGGGACACATCACCACAATTGTTTGCATATTTGTAGTATTTTGATTCCAGATTACACTGGAGAAAAAGTAAGAAACAGTTATTTTTCAAAATAAAAATATCAGAAAGTCACTTTTAGAATAAGCTGTAGTTCTGAGGGCTCCGGAATAGGCACCACTGTCTTCTGCAAAATTAGCTTTAGTCCTGAAGTTCATTTTTTAAACGTGCCTACAAAATTAACCAGAGATTTGACAGGTGTATGCATGCAAAATTAAGTGAAGCTAGATTATATGAGCACTGCTTCAAACAAGCCTTGACATGCTTATTCTATGCTTAGCTGTGTTTCATCAGAACTATCTGTTGTAATGCAATTGTAGTGTTTACTTTATGTACCCATGAAATGTTCACATTATCAAAGGTTTCTATAGTCAGTACAGTCAAACCAAGTCTAGAAATAGTCATTCCCTGAGCAATACAAAAGGAATTCTAGGGCTGCAGAACTGTTTGGATTTTAGGAAGTTATTATTAGTATAACCTTTTCTCAAAAGCGGAACATCATCCACACAAACAGCTTTGATATTTTCAGCTGAATGTGTCTTTCTAAGAAAGAATAATGGAGTCAGTCTCACCTCTGTGCCTGGCAAAATCTTGGAGCAGATTCTCCTGGAAGGCATGCTAA
>NDXB01022459.1:0-20664 GCA_002631895.1 Agapornis roseicollis
CCCCCGATGGTGCAAGTGGCTTTTTTTTCAGTTCTCTGGGAGCTGCAGGCCAAGGGGAGGTGAGTGGAGCTGGGCAGCTCAGCTCACCGCTGCGTTCCGCTCTTCCCAGTGTCCCTCCCTGGGTTTATTTTGTGTTCTTGCCCTCTCTGTTGTCTCTAGTCATCCGGTGCTCCGCCTGACAATGATCCGCTTGGTCCCCTTCCTCCTGGCTGGGGTAAGTACTGAGCCACCTCACCTGCCTGCTGCCGTGCTTGCCACACAGCCCTGATGGGAATGCTCCTGTCGCCCAGAGCAGGGCCCTGGGAGCACAGGGTGGTACTGTCAGCAGCTCCTGCTCTCCCATCCCTGGTGTGAATGGGAATGACAGCTGAGGAGCCAGTGTTCCCTGTGCTCTGGTGCATGTGGGGCTGTGTTTGCCTGTGATTAGCACGAACTCTGATTTGAAATCCAGCTTTTTTTCCACCCTTCTCCTGGAGGAGTTCCCAGCCTCTTTCAGCTGCTGAATGTAGAAGTGCTTGTGGTTGTTCTTTGGATGAGGGGAGAGGTTTGGGGATCCAATTTCTTGCTCATCCCCAGACCCCTCCTCTGCTGAGCAGGGATCCATCGTGCTGCTGTGTGTTCCTTCTGGGATGCTCTGCCTCAGTCCACAATGGGGCTGCTATCTGACTGGAGCTGGGCTGCTGTCCTGCCTCCATGGGCCAAGCATCACGTGCTGGGAGGTTTTGAAAGGTTCCTATGCCATCCCCAGGGAAGAGCAGCCCCCTCCATGGTGAGGGCAGGCTGGGTGCAGATGAGCTGTGCTGTGCCAGGCAGGGAGGACAGGAGAAGAAGTTAAAACAGTGGGAGCTTAGAGCGGGGCAGAGGGGTCAAGGCTGTTAAGGGGGTCTCCAAGGGCAGGGTTTGTATTGGAACAGTGCTGGAGCCTTTGCTGCCATGCTGAGTGGTCCACCTCCTGCATTGGCAATGAGAGGGACCCCATCCCTTATGTAGGCTGAACAGACTGGGGGGGAGGCACAGCTCTGCATGGGGATGAGCACCTTGGGGTGGGGATCCCCAGCGTGGAGATGAGGTCCTGGGATGGATGCAGTCCCAGTCACTGTACATGAGGTCTGCCGGAGCTGCCCCTGCAGTCTGCGAGTGCTATGGAGTGAGGGGAGCCTGTTGACTGGGAAGTGACAGCATGCGTGCAGGGTGTCCTGGGTGGCATGGAGCAGGTCCCTTGTGTGCGGGGAGTGACACAGGCACATGGAGGAAGAGGAGGTATGTGCTGTGTGGGGCACACAGGCTGAGAGGGTGCAGCAGGCAGGTGCAGGAGTGAGAGGCAGAGCAGGGTTGTTGGGCATGCAGGTGGGATGAGAGGGGCTGGTGGGGTGGATGTGAGATCATCAGTGGGTCATGGCATGTGGTGCCCAGCCATGTCTGGGAGGCTTTTGCTATTCTGAGTGTTCAGCATGGCCATGCAGGGAGTTGGGATGCATTTGAGGAAGCATGTGCAGATCCACAGGGAGGGATATGGGCTTGCAGAGTGCTGTGTGTGTGTGCTCCCTACCCAGTGAGGTGCACAGCTGAGCATGTCTCTTGTGCCAGCCCAGCAGTGCATTGGCAGGGTTTTGCCATGGCACCTCCTGTTTACTGGAATTCCCTGGAGCCTACATGCAGCAGCTTGTGCATGTAGAAGAAATACAGGAGCTTTATTCTGCCTTTTCCAGGTGAGCCAGGGCAGTGCTGGTGTGCGGTGGGATGGAGAAACTGACAAACTTCTCTGAGCTGGGAAGGGGTGGACTGTTGCTGGGACTCTGTGTCAACACTGGACGGGGTGCTGCAGCTAATGCTTCCTCTCCTTTTTCTTGTAGAGAAGAGACAGGACAATGGGCGAGTGTATTACGTGAACCACAACACACGGACCACCCAGTGGGAAGACCCTCGCACACAGGGGTAGGCAGCCTGAGAGGAGAGCAGGAAGGGTGCTTGTGGTTTTGGAAGTTCCATGCAATGGGCTGTTTGGGAGCTGAGATCTGTTTGTGCTGGGGGTCTGGGCAGGGCTGGGGAGCCAGAAGCACCAAGAACCACAGGCAGCACATATGCAGTGCTGGAGCTCTGGAGGGTGGGAAGCTGCAATCCTTGGCATTGTGGGGCAGCCCTCCAGCTTTCAGGAGCTGAAGGGTAGAGATGAGGAAGTCCCAGGGAAGACTGAGCAGAAAGAGGTGCTTTCTCCTTGCCCTGTTGCTTTCCTGCAGGGCTCTATTTGAACTCCTGAGAGCTCTGGGTTGTGGTTCTCCAGAGACCTGGCCCAGGCCTCCACTGAGGCCACCTGTCCTGCAGACAGAGGGTGAAGCTGTAGCTGTGGCCAAAAGTGCAGCCTAGGCTGGGCTCCTGGATTAGGGTGCAGGCGGGTGCTCACTAATCTCATACTGTGAATCCTTCCTTTGCGGGGCACAGAGCTGAGCTGCAAGTTGAAGGTGATCCCCACAGGCTGTAATATGACAGGGGCTGTAGTTCAGGGTGAGGTGTCTGCCTGGTGACCTTTCCTTGTCATCAGGATGATCCAGGAGCCGCCACTGCCGCCTGGCTGGGAGATGAAGTACACAAACGAGGGTGTGCGCTACTTCGTGGACCACAACACTCGCACCACGACCTTCAAGGACCCGCGCCCAGGATTTGAGTCTGGGTAAGTGCTTCTGGGCTGAGCCCCTTGTCCTGCAGCAAGGCTACACACTGGGAGCTGGGGCTGCCAGCCTTCCTGTGGTTATGACAGAGAGTTGGGGAAGTGGTCAGCTTTGTTGCACAGACACTTAGTGGTGGATTTAGGGGCTCACATTTGGCTCTGATAGAGGAGAGCTGCACCCCTGAGATTGTCCTCCTGCTCGGCAGGCCATGAGGCTGCTGGGACCAGGCAGTTCACACCAGGACAGGCAGAGATGCTGAGGCCTGTGCTGCTTTTGCAGGAGCAAGCAGGGTGGCTCCCCAGGAGCATATGACCGGAGCTTTCGCTGGAAATACCACCAGTTCCGCTTCCTCTGCCATGTGAGTAGAGTGGCCAGAGGGCCCCACCAGCTCAGGGCTGCTGTGCTGATGAGTGCGTGGATCCCTGACCCTGTGGGTGAGAGGAGCCTCTGTGCCAGCCTGCACAAAGCCTTGTCTCTCTGCCTTGCTTGCAGTCAAATGCGTTGCCCAGCCATGTGAAGATCAGCGTTTCCCGGCAGACGCTCTTTGAGGACTCCTTCCAGCAGGTGAGGAGGTGCCAAGGCTGCAGCTCCTGTAGTGGAGGTATGGAGCCAGCCCTTGCACTAGCCACTGGTGACGATTCCCCTTGCTCCTCCCCAGATCATGAACATGAAGCCATATGACCTGCGGCGCCGCCTGTACATCATCATGCGGGGAGAGGAAGGCCTGGACTATGGTGGCATTGCTAGGTGAGCACCAGGTGCTGGCCCATGTACCTGCTGCTGGATGGGACTGTGGTGTGGAGGCAGTGCAGGCACTTGAGTCTGTCTGGCAGCTGCCCCAGATCCCCAGCCTTTCTGCAGCACCTGCTTGGGCAGAGGAGCCCAAGGGTGTTCCAGTGGGAAACAGTGTGAGTTTTAGGAACAGTGGGACACCCTGAAGGCATTGTACCAGCCTGTCCCTGGCACAGAGAGGGCTAAGGAACCTAGCTTGAGCTCTTCTGCTGCTCCTGGGACATGGGGTGATGGATGAAGCAGCCTCTTCTCCCCACAGCCAACAAGCACTGGTGTTCCCTGGGACAGTTGGTGTGTGCCAGGCATGGTGCCTACCCTGAAGGTGGTGTTACCACAGAGCACAGGCTGTGTCTCTGCTGTAGGGGGGTCCTGTGCCCTCATCAGGCCCCACTGGGGGGGGATCTTGTTGCACAAATACTTGGGGTGTCTGCCTTGGTGCTGGGCTGTTGCTTCCCTGCCTGCTGCTGTTCCACCACTCAACAGCTGTGCTCTTACCTGCTCCTCCTTTGTGGAGCTGCTGCCCCCGGCTCTGGTGCAGGGGCTTCTGCTCTCCACCTCTCTGTGTCCTACCAGTGGTTTTACCCTATGGTAGGTTACATCATGCTGTTCTACCACAGGGTAGAACCACGGACAGGATGCTGGGGCTGCCTCTGCATCTGAGGACTCCCGTCTCCCTGCAAAGCCGGGGGAGCAGAGCCAGGACAATTCCCATCCAGCGCTGCTTTGAGCTTGGGATGGAGCTCCGGGGGGGGAGTCTGTGTGGGCAGACTTGGGGTGGGTGTGCACAGCAGCATGTGTGTACTTGTGCAACAGCCTGGGTGGGACTGAGCTGTGTGGTGCCTGCTGGGGCACCCAGTTGTCCAGGTGGGGCCTCTGGCAAATGGGGATGTTTGTTGCTGGTGTCTCCAGAAGCACTTCACAAACCAGACAGAGCACCCGTGAGGTGGAGGAAACCCTCACCGAGTCACACTAGTGTCCAATACTTGCAGCAGCACCCCATGGAGATAGGGACCTGGTTTGTGCGGGCTGTGCTGTGGAGCCACTGGGGCATAGCCCCTGGCGCCTCGAGCTGCTCCTCAGTGTGTTTCCCCTTCCTCTTGCCCCAGGGAGTGGTTCTTCCTCCTGTCCCATGAGGTGCTCAACCCCATGTACTGCCTTTTTGAGTATGCTGGCAAGAACAACTACTGCCTGCAGATCAACCCTGCCTCCTCCATCAACCCTGACCACCTCACCTACTTCCGCTTCATCGGCCGCTTCATCGCCATGGTAAGAGCCCAGGGGCTGGGGAGGGAATGGAGTACAAGATGCTTCATTCGCATGCCCCCATGGAGCAGGGTCCTTGCAGGGGGTGGGGTGGTCGGTGGAGCAGCTCTGCCTGCCATGGCTGTGCTCAGCTTGGTGTTGTCGCCTTCCTTAAGCCCCTTCTCACTCAGGCATGCGTCTGTGGGAGACGGTCCGTGGAGGGGGTGCAGTGGGGAGGCTGTGTGTGGTGTGTTTTAAATCCAAGGAATGGCTGCAGGGCCAGAGTGGACCTGGTTTCCCAGGGGCTGTGCAGGGATGGCTCCAGGTCTCTGGCTGCCACCCCAGGTGCTGTCGGGTCTGCAGCTCCAGGCACTATTTTTAGCCCCAGCAGTGAGATTTTCCAGCTGTCCAGGCCCCAGAGCAACTCATCCTGTTCCTGTTGCATTCCCCAAGGCCAAGGTGCTGCGGGTTGCCCTGCCTTGGGCGGGCAGGGGGGCTGTCAGGAGCTTCCTCAGTGTGGTGAGGGGTCCCTCACTCACAGCCCTGTGAGGTGTGCATTTGAGGTGGCTGTGAGCTGCTCTGGACCCTGCTCTGCCCTGCCCTGTGCCTTGCAGGATACCAATAAAACCCCAGACTATTACTCACTGCTGGGCTGTTCTAGACAAGCGTCTGCATTATTTTTGGCTGCCTTTGCCTTGGGGCTCCTGGAAGCCAGGGATTCAGGGAAGCCACAGCACAGCTCTGTTTAAACAAGTGCTCTTAATAGAGCTGTGAGGGGAGAAGGAGACACGGTGGAATTCATGGTGGGGAGGGGAGAGGGGCTGCAAGCACTGGGCCATGCTGCAGCCCTGGGGGGAGCCTGTGCCTCCCCATGGTGTTTGCCAGCTGGGAGTGAGTGCTGCAGCTCTGGGACCCTGGGAGCCATTCCCTTTTGCTCTGTGGCTTCCCCAGTGGTGGAGCATCATCTTGCCCCACAGGTCTGTCCTGGTGTTCCCCATGACCTGGTGTCTCTTTCCCATTGCAGGCACTGTATCATGGGAAGTTCATCGACACCGGCTTCACGCTGCCCTTCTACAAGCGGATGCTGAACAAGCGCCCCACACTGAAGGACCTGGAATCCATTGACCCTGAGTTTTACAACTCCATTGTCTGGACAAAGTGAGTGCCTTGCGCTCCCTCCTGGCCCTGCTGTGTTGGGCTGTGGGGAGGCAGTGCTCCACCCCATGGCCTCTCACTGCTGCCCAGTGCCTCACATCCCTGTATTCTCCTACAGGGAGAACAGCCTGGAAGAGTGTGGCCTGGAGCTGTACTTCATCCAGGACATGGAGATCCTGGGCAAGGTGACCACCCACGAGCTGAAGGAGGGTGGTGAGAGCATTCGGGTGACTGAGGAGAACAAGGAGGAGTACATTATGTGAGTGGCCATGCCGAGGCCCATGACAGGCCCTACCCTCGCTGGCTGCAGCGCAGTTCTGGGATGGGAACATGGGGCTCAGGACGTGGCTGCCTCCCTGGGCTACGTGGCCTGTGACAAGTATGGGCTGGCGCAGCTGGCCGAGCTCTGCTGCGGTCTGGCTTGCTGCTGGCTGGGCAGTTGCCAGTACTTTCAGGAAAGAGGAGAGGGGAGAGAGGGTGAGACTTCTCTCCCTGTCCTGTGGCTGCTCACCCTGCCTGGCTGCTGCTGGGCTGGCTGGGGGCTGCCAGGGCCACGTCCTCCTGCTGATGCTAGGCTCCAGCCAAGGGACGTGGTTTGCACCCCTCAATCTCCTGAAGGCTGCTGGTCTGTGTTCAGGGCTGCTGCTCATCAGAGGCAGAGAGAGAAACCCACTAGTGGGGGAACCCTGGTGATCTGTAGAAGTCCCTCTCCCCCTTCCCGCACACCCCTCTGGGTCCAGGGCCCTCCCTGCTGGTGGGAGGAATGGTGATTGTTCCTTTGCCGGGCCAGCAGTGCTGGCTGCCTGCCGACCCCTGTCTGCCTCCCCAGGCTGCTGACTGACTGGAGGTTCACACGGGGTGTGGAGGAGCAGACCAAGGCTTTCCTGGATGGCTTCAATGAGGTGGTGCCACTGGAGTGGCTGCGGTACTTTGACGAGAAGGAGCTGGAGGTGAACCAGGGCCTTTTGCTTGGATTGGGACATGGAGGTTCTGGTGCTTCCCAGCTGCAGGCTGCCTGGGAATGGCATATGGTGATGGACTCCATTCACAGCCTATGCCACTCAGCTCTGCTGATGGGGAGGTGGTTGAGTCTGTAGTGTGGCTCATTGGGTTTGTTAGCAAGAAAATGTCTTGTTAGAGGCAAGGAATTCCTCCAGACAGCTCCGTTGCCCAGTGCTGGAGCCTGTGCTTTAGGAAGCCTGGCCAGTGCTCTGAAGGGTGGGCGGAAAACCCTGGTTCTGTCCCCTGCTGACTGTCCCCTTATCCCCAGCTGATGCTGTGTGGCATGCAGGAGATTGACATGAATGACTGGCAGAAGAATACCATCTACCGGCACTACACCAAGAACAGCAAACAGATCCAGTGGTTCTGGCAGGTGAGTCCCAGTGCCAGCAGCATCTGTGACCTGCTCCAGAGCCCTGGGATCATCCTTTGCCCATGGCCTGGGCAGGCGGGGCTGGGTTGGGGCAGGCAGCCTCGCAGGCTGTCAGGAAGAACAAAATACAGCCATGAGCATGTGTTCAGTAAAAAGCATTTGGCTGTGGCTGGCAGAGGCCCCAGTGCTGCTGCTGAGGACAGCAGGCAACACTTAGTGGTCAGCATGCTTCTAGCAATAGCTGCTGTTCTTGGGCAGGATGACAGAAGGGGATGACATGTAATAGAGCTGTGCTGGTTTGGGTGGTGCTGCTCTGTGATGGCCAGGAAAGAAGTGGGTTGGAAATGGCTCTGAAGGACTACAAAGCTGGGCAGAGCTGCTCCTTGCAGGCCCTTTGGGATGCACTCCTCCTTGAGGATGCAGGATAGAGGTGAGGGCTGGACTACTCTGGGCTGTATTGCAGGGCATGGGGTATTCATGGTAGGAACCGTGGTGCTTGATGGTGCCCCATGCCCGGCTGAGCTGCAGGCACTGGGGAGACGGGGATCCCATTCTTCTGCCGTGTGCTTGTTGTAGGTGGTTAAAGAGATGGACAATGAGAAGAGGATCCGGCTGTTGCAGTTTGTGACGGGGACGTGCCGCCTGCCTGTCGGGGGGTTTGCGGAACTAATTGGTGCGTGTGCCTCGGGCCCCTGGGGAGCTGAGTGGGGGCTATGGCCAGGTTCAGGGCCTGCTGGTGAAACCTGGGTGTCCGTGTGTCCATCACGGAGTGCAAGTCAGCCACAAGCAGTGAAGTGGCTGCTTCATCTGAGCATGGTGATTTCATCTGGTGGAGTGCTGTTACCAGACACATTCCTTAGCCATGAACCATGCCGCCACAGTTAACTTCGTTGGTCCAGTTTATAATAACATTTTGAATGAGATTTGTTTTTCGATTTAGTTTTGATTTCTGTGTGATGAAAACCCCTTTCCAGAAAACCACAGCGTGGCATTATTCTGCTCTCATACTTTAATTTGCTGCTTTTTGGGGCCTGTACCAGCCTTTCCCTTACTTTCCTGGAATTAGTGTTGAGCTAACTTAACCCACTTGTATAATCCTGCTGGCAAATAAGGTTATTCCAGCCCCCTGGAACTTCTCCAGCCTTTGCAATCAGTTCAAAAGTGACCTCAGTGACTCAGACTTCCTGAGCAAGGTCCTTTAAAACTCTAAGATGGACCCTCTCAGACCTGTGGGTCCACAGAGAAATATGTTTTAGCACTTGTTTAACCATCCTGCTTGGAAGCTGTGCTGTTCCCTCTCTGTGCCGTGAATATGCATTTCAGCTTTCTCCCTTCTTGTTTCTTATACATCCTCTCTGCAGAGGGGTCAGAACAAGCAATGAGTCCTGCTATGGCTTTATCCCTGATGTCTTTTGAGGATCTTAAAGGGGTGTGTGATGGTGCTTGGTTGGCTACTAGTGTGTTGGAGGGTTTTCTTTTTCAGCTTCTGGTCATGTAATGTTTGCTGTGCTCATAATTAACAGGCAGCAACGGGCCCCAGAAATTCTGCATCGATAAAGTTGGCAAAGAGACGTGGCTGCCTCGGAGCCATACATGGTAAGTCATTTCTCCTTAGCCCTGTTAGGAGAATGTGGGGACAACCACAAGCAGCCTTTGCAAGGCTGCGTGGGGCCCCAGGCACCCTTTGTCCTGTACATCTGTGTTCCCATGGGATGTAGCTGCCATTCCTGGCTGCTGTGTGTAGTTGAGGTGGGAAAGGATCCTGCTATGGGGAGGAGGATGGGGATTGCAATGCTGCTCACAGCCTTTGCTGTCTCTCCAGCTTTAACCGTCTGGATCTCCCTCCCTATAAAAGCTACGAACAACTGAAGGAGAAGCTGCTTTATGCAATTGAGGAGACGGAAGGGTTTGGACAGGAATGATGGAGCTTCTGGTACTTTCCCAGATTGGGGAGGGCCCTGGAGTGCTGCTGGGCTTGAGATGCTGCCCGCAGAGCTTGGCGCTAAGCCCTCTCCACAGGATGGTGCACAGGATGTGCATATGCTGTTGCTTTTGTTCTTGGCTGCAATCTGCATTAAAGCAGCCCTGGGGGAAACTGGTCCATGTTTTCCTCCCCAAAGAAATTTGAGGGGTGATGAGGTGTTTACACCTCTTACCCTTCTCTGGTTCTGCTCAGCTCACGGGGGATGGGGATTGGCACAGAGGGGATAGGGAAAAAGTGCTTGGCAGGCAACAGGAGGTGCACAGAGGTTCTCTGATCCCCCCTTGCAGACACAGTTAAATGTGATCTGGTTTTGGCACATGCTGTTTTTGTCCCAAGTGTTTTTTGCCTTTTCATGGTCCTGTAGTAGATGCAGGCGAGGAGGCGAAACCGTTCTTGAGCTGACTCTTGGGTCACTTTTGGGTCTTATCCTTCACCAAGCAAAGGTAATGGGAAACCACAGTTGATGTTGCACTGTGCAAGGGCCAGGATGGCCCCTTTCCATGCCAGGCCCAAACCACCTGAAGCCAGGGCCCAGCAACATGTCTGTTATGTGCTTGATTTGCAAACATGTGGCCCCTTTGCAACTGTATGTGTCCTGAGTTGTTATTGCTTGGAGCTGGTGCTCTACAGAAGCCTTGGGGGCTCTGGTCATGTTGGGGCACATCTTTCCTTTACTTGGTTGTGGGTTCAGCCCAGACTCCCTGTTTTATCTCTGTCACCGGCTGGCGGGTGGCAGGAGTTTCTGAAGCTGTGAGTGAGGGCAGGATCAGGCTTCTGTCTGTTGTCTGCTTGCCACCTCTGCTTCCCCCTGTCCCTTCTGTGCATGAGGGGATACGGACCCACGTGAGTGTTGATGTACATAGCTGTACATAAAAGAAGTCTGTGGATACAAGACACCGCAATAGCTTTTGACCTGTAACTGAATAGTTTTGTACTGCACCATCCTGCCTCAGCCATACTGATTTCTTGTGCAATAAATTATAAAGCAGCTGCCGAGGTGTGTGTTCCTGTCAGTGCATTACATAGGGGAACAGCCTGGTGCAACTGCCAGGGTGTCTGGGCTGCGATGGGCACCCAGTGCTCCTTAGTGATGTATTTTTGCTATGCATACAGTGCGCAGTAGGATCAGGCTTCATCCAACCTCTAATTCAGTCAGCTAAAAATGGTTGCAGGGTCTTTTGCCAGAATTGGAGCCTGCCTCCCTGTGCCACCATGTGAAATTGAGAGCAGCACCAATGGAACATAACTGGGTGCATGAGGCCAGTAGCTGCAGGCTTGCGGTGTTTAGTGAGAACTAAAGCAGAGCTAAACAAACCTGTTCCTATCACTGGGACAACCTGCATCCTGTAATTTTGCCATGACTTTGCTTTTCAGCAGCTGCCTTGGCTTGTCAGTTCTTTGTGTGAATCTGGAGGGCTTATCTGGGGGCTGTATTTTGGTTATTTTTAATAGCCTGTATTTTCTGAGTGATCCTTGCTAGTGCCAGCCCCATCCCAGCAGGGATACTTCCATTGCTGCTGCCAATGCAGGTGCTGCGGGTGCTGTTCCAGCCATGGCCAGGGTGGTCGCAGGATCCCACCTTCTCTCCCCTCCATATCATCAGGGAGAGCATCACACCAGGCATGAGTGCGGCTTTTATCTACTACTTTCTCAAGTGACAGGTAACAAGAGCCAACCCCAGTCTTGTCACTGGCCAGATAGAACGGACAGCAAAAAATCTAAATTATGCTAGCCCAGTACAAGATACAGCCTAAAAAACAGCACCAGCCCCTTGTGGTACTTCTGGAACTTCACCCATCCTGCTCAGCTCAAAAATGAATTCATGTGAACAAACTTGTTTTCACCCAGGAGTGAAAACTTGGTATTGGGTAAGACCAGACTTATCTGAAGCATAACAAAGCACCTGGTAGAAATCCGCAGCTGCTAGCCTCAATGCTTTGGTGGCCCTTGCAGGGGAGGAAGAATACTGAACTAAACAAACATAACACATTTCTCCCTGGCTCTCAGCCATCCCTGGCTGGGTGCTGAGGCCTCCCTGTGGCTGCCTGGCTGAGAAAAATGTCTCCAGCCATGTCATGATGAGCACAAAAAAGCAGATACCAAAGCAGAGGAAAGCAGAGCACTGACCCTCCAAGAGACAGGAATCCAGCACCAGAGTGATTTAGTTTACAAGATTTTTAATTTAGAAATAAAAAACCTACACGTTTTACTTTTTCTCCTTTTTCTCCTCTTTCTTGACATCACTCTTCTCCTTGTCTTTCTCCTTTTCATCTTTTCTCTCCTTTTTACTGTCTTCTTTTTCCTGGCCTTCTTTCTTCTCTGCATCCCTGTTGGCAATCTTGTTGTTGATGAGGTTGTGCAGGGCAACCACAGAACGGATGAGAGAAGCCAGGTAAACCACCACCATCTGGTCATTGGTCTTCAGATAAAAGGCCTTGACAAACTCTTGCAGGTTGACATCTGGTAGCAGGTTAAAGACATCCTGGAGGTGGTAGATGATCTGGTGATTGATGGGGAGTTTGCCCATGGCTACTTTCTCTAGGTAGCTCCTGATGTCCAGAAGCTTGGAGTTCAGTCCCTTCAAGCCGTGGACCTGATTTGTGATCCGCTGGGACAGTGTGCCCACTGTGGTGTCCTTGATATCCCTGAAACAGCCACCACAGAAAGAATCAGCATTAGAGTATTACTCTGCATTCTCATTAGCGGCTGGGCCCATTAAGAGCTCTTTCCAGCTTAAAAAGCAAATTCGTTTGAAGCACTAGTGAAATCAATGTGCCCAGTCAAAGAAGAAGCACAAGCAGCTGTATATTACAAAGTACATCTACAGCAGATCACTGATGTATCCTGTGGTGTGTGTATGTTCTCTATAGAATAATATCTGTGGCATTGGTTGAGAGGGTGAGAAAAACAAACAACAGTATTTGGTGAATCGTCTTTTGTGTCCAGAGAGCTATAGAGCCATGAGCAATGTTCCTGTTCAGCCCTCAAAAATGATGTGATATCCTGCAGGTTTGATTGCACGAATGTGTAGTTTTTACCATCCTGTTGGTGGGCAGTCACACTTTTCACTAGCAGTGAGCAAACAGGGCAGGTGAGACTGCCAAGTGAATCCGCTGTAACATTTAAGTAGCACGTTGAAGGAAAAGCTGGCACTCAAGACCCCAGACAGATTGGATCATGGTCCTGTGCAAGCCTCCTAAGAACATCTTAATGTTAAAGGTGCTTACCGTAGCAAGTGTTCAACACCAACTTCCTCGGCCTCCTCTGCTCCAATCTCACTAGTCACATGCTCAAACGTCTTGGAGGTTGGAGTGCCATCCTTTGGGACACAAGGATAGAGGAGATATGGTCAGACTGAGCCATGGGTATGAAGGTGCACGTGAACCAGCCAGCACAGGCATCCCCATGAAACCGGTGGGGCAACTCATGCAATGCCACCCTGTCAGATTAACTGATGCCTGTTTACAGGATCAGGAAGAGGCAGTGGCACAAATTACGCCAAATCTGCACTTCAGGGGACAGCTCAGGGAAGAAGGGTGCAAGTGAATCACAATACCTTTAAAAAAACCACTAATTTTAGATAGAGTATGAAAAACTGTATTAATGAAACCAACACGGTGGTTATATAGACTGTGCAAGAAATCAGAGGAAAGGCTCTAGTTGGATTTTTCTTGATTTAATGAGGGTTAACAACTGTTGCAATTACAGAGCTGTGAACAATTTCTTCTTTCCTGTGCTCTGTGTAATTTTCAATTGATGTATTTTGCTGGTTTATGAACTGGTGGGTAGAATGGAAGGTACCTCTAAGTATCACAACTATTTCTTACTTTCCTGATGTAACCTTATTACATTTTGGGATACCTTTTGTCATCCTGGTATTTGCTCTCAGCCAATTAAAAACATACACAATTACAGAAAAAAGTACCATTTTAGAGCAACCTCATACAAAGTGTAACTTATACACTGGATATTAAGAAAGATGTTTAAAAGATTCACAGGTTGAATACCTGAGAATACCTCAGAAAGGAAAAAGGATCAAACTTGCTTTTATATATCCAGAATGCAATTTAAATCAAAAACCTGCAAATGAAAAGCTACAGCCGACTTATTACTGTATGTTGTTTGTCTGCATGGTGCCACAAGTGATGTGTGAGTGTTGCTCATGCCTGGCTGACCTACCCAGCACTGCCAGGTGCACAAATGAGTAAGCACACAATTACTCCAAGAACTTCTTAAACAGGCTGATGTGTCAGAGCGACATCTTAAAAGCACTCCAGTCTGTGACTTTATTCATGGCCATGGACACATCCGAAACAGGTAAGAAGCATATAAATCACACAGACCACTGGAGCTGTCAAATTCCTCAGGTCAAATGGTAACTTTTCTTCCAAGTGCACTGGCAGATGAAAGCTTTAGTTACAAATGCATGTATCATGACTGGTGTTTAACCCCTAATGTCAGCAGATTTTGGCTGCAAGCCACAGGCCCTCCCTAGTGAGTGCAACATCCTGTATGTCAAAGGCAACTGTGTGCCATGGTATGTACATCTTTCAGAAAATAAGGCAATCTTAGAGGCCATCTTTTAACAGAAACCCAATTCCTAGGAAAAGGCAGAGAGATGTGCTGAATACTCACATCATGAACTTCTTCAACTGAAATATAAGCTTCCGTGGGCAGCCCCAGGTCCTTTGGCTTCACATCAATAATCACCAACACCTGATGGAAAAAGCAAACCTCTCAGAAAGCTGGGTGTCATTCAAAGACCAGGAAAAAAAAAATCCCCATGTCAGCTCTTCATTCCAGAGCAATGGTATGCTGGCTGCTCAGAGGTGTAAGTCCAGGCTCTGAGAAAAGACATCTATAGTTCTTTGAAGAGACTCTGATCTGAGTTCCTCAGTACTTTTGCAGCTACCAGGTTGTTAACATGCCGCATCACCAGTAACAAAGTTGGGGCCAAGGATTCACAGATTCAGGGAGAGAGAGGACCCCAATCCCCCCACCAAAGAACTGCTGTACTTACAGAGTTAGGACAGTATCTTTTCATCAGTTCATTGATGGCGATGTCGTTCTTGTGCAGCTTAGGGCCTGTATGGTACCAACCAACTATTCTTTCTCTAGCTGAGCAAAACCAGAAAGGATTACAAATCAGAACTGTGTGGTAAGACAATAGCAGAAAGGTTTATGCAGCTATCAAATTAGCAAATGAAGGGCAAAAAATCTGGTATGTGTAGGCAGAAATAAATTCCAGCAAGCAAGGCAATGACATGAATAGTGACAAACAGTTTACTAATTGTACCTATCATAGCTTACTAACTACATACATAACGTCATTCCTAGGTTTGTAACTGAACTGGATATTTAATATGAGTTATTATTATTGCAGATAGCAGGATGCAACAGCTTGAAACTGATACCTAGAGATGAAAAATTCCAGAAATACAAATTGTATCAGGATAATGACAATTGGTCTCAGGACTAAGAAAACTCACAGGAAATGAAGTTATGACTGAGCCTTCTGCTCAAACTGAGTGGTAGACACTTTTTAACTTCAAAGCACATCTGTACAGAAAGGATTTTAGAGAGAAAGCTCTGAGATTCTTCAGAAATAATGGCATTTTAAATTCTGAGTTATTCTGAAGATAGAAAGCTCTCAGGAGTCCTGGGAAAACCAGTGAGATATAAATTAACATGTTAAGAACAAAAACCTACCTGCACAGATTAACCAGTGGAAAACCATCAGTGCAAGTGAAGCCATGCAAGGAATTAGAATGGAGTGGCTTCTTATGTGAGCAATTAACTCTCAACCTTACTATGAATTCAATTCCCCATAGTCTTTGAAGATACTGGGAGTGTATCCTGGATAGCAAGAAGACCTCAGCTTACCATTGACCTTCTTAAACATTCCATACATGTTCTCTAGATAGTCATGGTCTAGGAACCACACAGTATCATCCTTGTCATCTTCATCAAAAGGTACTGGGAATAAAACAAAATATTAGTATTTGAGAATCCCGCTTTCAGAATGAAAATACTTACAGAAAGCCTGAGGGTTGGGATATCTTTGGCTGCTAAAGGACAGTGGATTTTAATCAGTTTCAACTGTTGTGCAACACTGGTGCCCAAACTAACCTGTCATGTTCTCTCATGCAACGTCTGTCTCATCATTACTAACAGTTCAGAACTGAAAACGGAAATGCAAAGCATTTTGAGAGTTATCCTTGGTGGACAACATCAAGCGTCAGAAAGAAACCCTCCTACATACAAAGTAACTTAGTAATGTGCATAGATATTTGATAGGATAAGCTGAGTATTGCAGCAGACTCTGTAGCTTGTCAATCAAAAGCAGTCTACTTAAAAGAAAAATTCATTTTCTGTGTAGAACATGTCATCAGTACATTTGCAGACTACTAGAACACTGTGAGGCATTTAAGTAAGGACTATTTACTTCTGAGTAAATGGCCAGTTATTTTACCAGCAGGTACATGGGCACAGAGGCTCAGTTCTGAGAACAAAGACTGGCCTCAGTCTTTTAATTTTCAATCATAGTAAAAGCTTCATAGTTGAAAGGCTGTGAAAAATAGAAAAAAAAAAACCCAAATCTTTTTCATCTGTAATGGAAAAAGCTTCTCCAAAAGTTGGAGAAAAAAAAAATGAGTCCATGCCTGGGAGAAAGCTCCATGTAAACTGTGAAACTCAACATATATAAACTGAGATCGTTTTGCTTTGTCACAGAGTAGTCCCACTGGGAAGGAAATGATCTAACTAACACAAATGGGTCAACAAAAGCCATGCGTTTGAGAAGTACTTTTACTATCACATATAAATATTTAAGAAACTATTTCAACACTATTAGCAATATACTTAAGGAAAGAACTAGTAATTAATTGGCTGAAATCTGAGAAAAAGGAGCAAGGCTAAAATATACATTACATCTTTACAGGAGCAACAGCTACATCAGCACTGAGCACTCTGATATCTGTGTGACATATTGAGACACTGATCACTTGGTGGAGGTCAGCAAGCCCAATGCAGCAAAACATCCATCAGCATTTTAAAAGAGGTTTACACCTGCCTCCAAAACATTCCACAGTGCACAGGGAAGATGCAGCACAAGCCTGTCTGCAATAGGTACATTTTTGACAGCAGTAACATTTCTGTAAAGATATAGGCTGATTTGTACATGGAGGGCACGATCAGTGCTCTCCCAGGCTGGCTTAAAAAAGCCCAAATGCAAGTCAGCTCTTAAATAATTCAGTAGGTTTGTGGAAGGGTAGGACACCCGAACTCACCTGCAAAACTGTTGGACACATCTAGTATTTTTTTCTGCCATGAGCCCAGCAGCACACCGACGACTCGCTTCTGATTTCCAACTTTTCCTATTCTAAATGGAAAAGGCTGTGAGTTCCCACAACAAAAAGCCTGATTCAGGGAAGAAGGTGACAGTGGACCCCTTGCTTTGCCTCACGAACAGCACGTATGTTGGAAGGGAAGAAGAGGCATTATGACCGTTTTATTATTGATTGTTAATTTACATCCAGAAAAAGGCATCTCGGTGCCCTTAGAATCAAAGCCTGCAACCCAGTGATGCAGAAAGAGGGGCTGCATGGTCCGACGGAGCTCACGAGGGCGTCAGGACCTGAAATCAGCACCGCTGCAGCCTCTCCGCAGGACAATGCGCTATAAAAAAGTGAGTAAACGCTGACACTGCTCGGTGACACCCACAGTTTGCTTTCGCAAGAGCAGGTTCGTTCCCCTTGTGAGATTTTTAGATTTTGACATTAACACTGCTTGTCAATCAGTGCAATTAAAATTAAATCATGCACGAATTACACATGAGGTATTTAGAGGGTCATGACTTATCTTCCACTCGGGAGCCTCGGCTTTTAGGATTAAACCCCGTTTCTCCCCTACCCGTGTGCTGACCATCGGGACCTGGTTTCCGTGCCTTCGACGGGCCCAACGAAGGCACCGACCGCCACTCACGGCACCCTCGGAACACAGCAGAGGCGGCGGCGGGCTGGGGACCCCGGCTGCTCTGGCAGGCTGCGCTCCCACCGTCACCGAGGCACCACGGCCCTGGGCACAGAGCCATCAGCCCGGGCCCGGGTGCTCCGCCCGGGTACACCCCCCATCGCCATCTGCCGGCCTCAGGGCCCGGGTACTCCGCTCCTCCCACAGCGCGGGGTCTCTCCCCACCGCGATCCGCTCGTTCTGGGGCCCGCCGCGCCGCTTCCCTCACGGCCCAACTCGGCCCATGACTCAGCGCTGCGGCGGGGCCGCCCGCCCGGCCAGCCCTACCTGTTGAAGTGATCGACGACGCTGAGGAGCACCAGCGGGTGCACCACCACCCGGTCCACTGCCAACTCCGGCATGGCGTCCGTCCGACCCCGCTTCACTGCCAGCACAACCTGACCGCCCGCCTTTCCTCCCTCCCGCAGCAGGCCCGCTCCCCGCTGCGCAGCCCTACTCCCAGACTGCCCCGCGCTGGGGCGGGGCCACCGCCGCCATCTTTAAGAGGTCGCCTTCGTCGGCAGGAGGACACCATCTTGGAGAGGTCGCAGGAGGCTGAGGGGCCGTCGCCATCTTGGGAAGGTTCGTCCTCTGCTGTCGGCAGCCCGGCACCATCTTGGGGAAGTCGGGCGGCTTCGCCCCGAGCTGATGGGCGGGCATACGGCGCGGGGAGGCGGGCACACGGGAGTGCTGTGCCCCGTTCACTGCGGCTGTGCCTTGGCTGGCCCCGCCTGATGGGGGCCGGCGGCGGGGCTGGTTGCTGTGAGCGGGAGTTGAGGGGACAGGGTCGACAGCGCCGTCGAGCGCTTACGGACACAGCCAGCGGGTCCCTTTCCCGCTTACGTGGCCAGCAAGAGTGTTTGCCCCCATAATCCTTCCAGGGACAAGCGGTTTAGGAGCTGGCCAGCCTTCCCCCGCTTCCTCTGCTGTTCTGGAAAAGAGGGTGGCATTTGCCTTTTTCTAGTTGTCAGGAACATCTAATCACCATGACCTTTAGAAACTGAGAGTACAGCTTCAGAATGGTGTTGCAATCTTATTACCGCTAGGCTGCAGGTTTAAAATGCAGGGGTGCTGTATTCTCGTCTTGGCTAAATGTGGAAGCTCTAATAGCATATTGCAGGTGGTATCCTGATATCCTTAGCTGTGTGCTCTGCCTCAGCTTCTGTGTCTGCAGCTTCGGGAGTCGTTGCAGCCTGGGCTGGGAAAACTTCCCCACCTTGCATCTTGTTCCAGAGCTTCAGGTAACTTCAGGGTTCCCAGTATCATGGTGGTAAAAGTCTATATAAATAGGCAGAAATCTTCATGACTTTAGTGTTTACTTTCTTCCAAGGGGACTGTGTTAGGCTAATTTGTTTTATAAGCATAACTAACATCGTTCAGTCTCTTACTTTGTAAATGTTTTTCCTCTCTGAAGTATAACTTTTCTGTATGTAAAGGAGAAACAGACTGACCTAAGCAGGGTGCTTAGGGCAGTCTTTGTAGAAAGGTTTATGTACCTCAGGAATAGACACAGAGCTTGTCTCTTTAATTCTAGTGAGAAAATAGGACCTAACTCTGTTATTCCTGAGTCTACCTTGAATACCATTATAAAGGAATTATTAACATGAAAAGTGTTAGCAAAATTCTTGAGGATGGCCTCACTGTTTTTAAAGCATTATGTTATCCCTTCTTTTCTACACTTTTCCCACGTTACATGTTTTTTGCATGTTCCCCATGTCTGACCAAATAGCTGTATTCTGGGTGAGTACTAGGAATCCTGACAGCCATCAGCATTTCCAAACCTGAATCTAGATATATTTAGTGCCGGGTGTGAGGTGGGTGACATCATCTCTGCCCAGGCCGAGTCCATGCACAAAACCTGCTGTGGCTGCCCCATCCCTGGCAGTGTTCAAGGCCAGGTTGGACACAGGGGCTTGGAGCAAGCTGCTCTAGTGGAAGGTGTCGGTATTGGTGGCAGGGGTTGGAGCTGGATGAGCTTTAAGGTCCCTTCCAACCCAAACCACTCTGTGATTCTGTGAAATCTATAATTTTGCATTGCTGTTTAGCATCTTTTAACACATAGCGTTCAGGAAGAGCAGCATTCATTTAGAAACTCTGCGAGAACTGGGGACCTCTCGTGGATACTTTTGGACGTTACATCCTTTAGGCTTATTTTTAAAACCAATTTCTGTTCGAGTTTTTAGAGGTTTCTTCCAGCAGAGGGAGACCTCTGACCGTGAAATTCAGGTGCAGCCGGTGTTCTTGTCGCTTGTTTTATCAATATACATATAAAACTCAATGTTCAAATTAACTAGTTCAATAAGTAATTTAGCTCATTGATTTTTTGGGCATATCCTAAGTACCATTACAAGCTGCGGATATTTTAAATGCCATTACCTAATAGAAGGAATGTTTTAAGCACCTTTTATTGATTTTATTACTGCTTTATTTTGCTGTCTTGGTTTAAAATCATTTTAACCACTCTGTCATCAAGAAGAAATATATCGTTGGTGAAATACAGTCAATTTCCCCCAAACCTTTGACATTGTTAAATAAGGAATTACAGTTGTTAAATCATGTCAGGCAATAACCAAGGGACAGAAAAGGTATAAAATTTGGAGCAGTGGTCCAGCATACCAGTAAGCTGTTTTGACCTTTGGCATTCAGTCTCTGTATGTGACAATCACACTTCAATTCTGTTCCTGGTTCTTACATCAGTCAGAAGAGATTTAAAATCTCAGCATGCCAGGAAGGTTGTGGAAGGGTAACGGAGTACGATCCAGAGACAATTAAACGACATTTTAATGACTTGCTGTGACTTTTTTGTTAAAATTACTCTCTAACTTAGCACATTCTAATTTTCATTTGCTGGATTGTATTGCTAGTAGTTTAGTATATTGATGTTATACACAAAAGGAGTAAAGTTAGTCTGCTCAAAGGGATTTCAGTTACTTCCCCTCCCAGCTCTTTTGACTTGAGAAGATTATCAGTATTATTGAGCTAATCAGCTGATGGACTGGGAATATAGGTAATATGTTGCTTAATCAAAGAATTGAAAAGGGAGTAATGAATGTTGGTGCTCAATAAAAACAGCTAATGAGTTGATTGCATTGATGCTTGACATATTTTAACTGTAGAGTGGCAAACATCAATACTTACATATGACTTGGCTTGTGATTGCTGATCTGAAACTCAAAGTTTACAGATTCTGTAGTGTATGAGTATCTGACAACTGACTTCAAGTGGGGAGGGAGCAAGCTGCACTTCTCTAAATGGAACAAGTGATTTCATCATTAACTGCTGGGCTCCTGTTTTGTTGGAAAAAAAACAGAATCCACAGAAAACCCAAACCCAAACCCCAAAACTTACATGTAACTGTTTTCAGAGGTTGAAGAATGAATTCTGGATTGAAAAATAAGAACCATTAAGAATAATATTTTTTTTTTTTTTTTTTTTTTTTT